>JAFFST010055543.1:63498-77887 GCA_022414735.1 Noturus placidus
TTCAGTGTCTTGCCCAAGGACACTTCGGCATGGGATCACCCGGGCCGGGATTCAAACCACCAACCCTACGATTAGTGGATTAGTGGACAACCCGCTCCACTGACTGAGCCACAGCCGCCCGAGTGTCATATAAACTGGACTGTTATCGCATACTGTTATACAGTAATGGTTTTATAGATAAATATATTGAACCTTCACTCAATCACGTGTTCATTTTTAACACACCTGTGTGTCTAGTTAAGAACAACACATTTTGTGTTGCTTTTAACACAATCAGTGTGTTAGTACATTTAACACATACTGTGACAATTATCCTAAAATGTAATGTGTTTGTATACTAAAATTCTACTAAAATTCTACTAAAATGCTCATAAAATAAACAAACAATTGCATGAAATTCAGGTGACTTTTATTAAAATCATTTAAACATTTGAAAGATGTAAGAATTGGTGTTGATGCATCTTCTTACAAATCTCCCGGCCATCTGGGAAGACGAAATAAAACTCCCCTCCATTTGAAAAGCCGTAAAAGAACAAAAAGAGTGCGGAGTAGTGGTTAGTTACAAAATATGGACAAATACCTCTGGGCTTTAACTGAGATATTGCATTACAGAATCCCAAATTGTTTAATTCTGGAAATTTGACCTCCACTCTCCTAATGAACAAAATGGTGCTGTATAGTCACCAGGGAAATCTAGCTAACTTGGGAATATGTACTTTTCTGCTTTAATCACCTCACCGCCAAGTGTTCTGCACAACCTAATTAATTTAACCAACATTACATAGATAGTGTAAAGCATTACAACCTAAACCCCATCCTCTCTTTTTGTCACGTTAACCTTGTGATCAACTTTTGGTCTTGACATTACTGAGCTAGCAAAGTTCTGTTAGTCACTGACTGTCTGTACCTATTAACGAGCATTAACATTCACCGAATACATGAAGAAACACAGCTCTAACCCATCCTCCAAATGCTAATTACTACAGCTTGCCTTGTCCAAAACACTTGCTAAATGTAGTTTATGTTAACACACTCTACTTATTACATCATGGTGAACAGCTGTAATGCTATGTTATTGTCAACCTTCAAACATGTTATGGTACTGTCTAACATTACCAAAAGCTGTATGTTAAAGTAATGTTATTAACTCAGGTAGGTAATGGTCTAGTTTATCATCACTCATCCCTACTGCTAACTCAGAGCCTCAGATAAGATACAGACCCAGAAAATGATAGAATAGCCTCAGTCCATATTTCACAGACAACGTAAACACAGGACACTAGTAGTGTAACGCCAACACTGAGGAAGCAGTACATGATATTCACTTTGGAATCCGTCGCAATAGGTCAAGTTAATTGGGATTTGTCTGTTTTATAATGAATACATTTTCGAGAGCTCCCTGCCTAAATATCACAAACCCGGCCAGGCATTTTCAGCAGCATTACCACTAAATAGTGTTGAATGTTAACTCACCTGTGGTCATTTCATTTCATCACCTGAGGCGAATTCAAACAGTCCACGCTGAGTTGATTTGACCTAAGGAGCTGGGCTGAGGTGCCTGGGTCAGGGATGTGTGCATTGATTCAACTGTCAGTGAAAATGACCCAGCCACTAACCCAACGGTTTGGTTAAACAAAACTACCAAAAAACTGATTAGAGACTGAGAAAATAACCCAATTAAATGACCTAAAAGACTCAAGCCAGCGTTTGGGTAGAAAAAAATAACCCAGCATTCTTTAGAGTGTATTTTGACCAGATTAGATTTACATGGGGATTTTTTAGGCGCTACTCTGTGATTTTATTTCTGTCTTGCTATGTCTGTGCTTTTCCTCCTCCTCCCTGACAAATTACAGACCAAATGATCTACTGTTTTTTACTCTGATAATTTTAGTCCCATCCAGATAGATTTTACAGTCCTGTGCAGCATCTTGCTTTGGAAAATGTTGGCAACTACTTGCTGTATTTAGATGCCACATAGCCATATTAAACCTTTTTCATATTGTGAACTCGTTACAGTGTATACCAAAGTGGCTTTGTTACTCACAGGCTGATTAAGGGGGCTATTATAATGACAGGTACAGGTATAACATAATCGGGTGGCTGTGGCTCAGGTAATAGACCTGATAAGTCAGGTTGACCACTAATCGTAGGGTTGGCGGTTCGATCCCCCGCCCACATGACTCCACATGCTGAAGTGGCCTTTGGCAAGATGCTGAACCCCAAGTTGCTCCCAATGGCAGGCTGGTTCCTTGCATGGCAGCTCTGTGAGTGTGTGTGTGTGTGTGTGTGTGTGTGTGTGAATGGGTGAATGAGAACCAGTGTAAAGCACTTTGTAGATTTAAAAAAAGATGGGATTAAAAAAAGCACTTGATATCAGTTAACTTTTAGCTTCCTAGAAATAAATGAAAAAGCAGTTGTGTCACAGCCATGTAATGTTACATGATGCCAAATAAATTAATGTGATTGTAAATAACTTAAAGGTTTCATTTTACAGAGGTACAAAGTGAAGTCTCTATTGAAAAACATAGACTCTTGCAAGTACAAGAGCTATGTTTAGGGGTATCATGAAACTGAAAACACAAACATCTGCTTGCACACGGTCTGAAGCCCTCTTCTCTCCTTCTCACTCTGTCAATGTACCAATACCTGCATCTATCTCTCTATCAATGCCACATATTCTATCCATTTCTCTATAAATCTCCCAGTAGCTCTCTCTCTCTCTCTCTCTCTCTCTCTCTCCATACGTCTTTATATCAATCTACCTGTATCACTCTCTCACTCCTTGTCTTTCTACTAATAACACTCTCTCTCCGTTACTCTACTTGTGTTACTCTCTAACTCCATCTGACTTTCTACTTGTATCACTCTATTTGTCATCCATCTTTCTACCAACAACTGTCTGTCTGTCTTTCTTATCTATCTTCGAGCTTTTTAAACAATTTAAATGTTTCACACCGAACGTTGTCAAGCCAGCATCAAAGTTTATAATGATAAACGTAATATTCCATCTATCCATTTGCTGTACCGCCTATCCTACACAGGGGCACGTGGAGCCTGGGCGGGGCACCAACCCATAGCAGGGCACAATCACACACATTCAAACACCCATTCACACATTATGGGCAATTTAGAAATGCCAATCAGAGTACACTGCATGTCATTGGACTGGGGGAAAAGGTACCTGGAGGAAGCATAAGAAGCACTGGGAAAGGAGACAGGAATCGAACCCTTAATCCTGGAGGTGTTAGATAGTTAAAAGACTTGATGATTGGGGGGTGGGGGGGTCCTCCCTTATTTTAAGTGATTGTTGATAATAATATACATACGCAATCGAACAAGTTAAAGACAGACAGTTTAGATTTCAAGTTAGGGTCTGGGTATAAATTGCCCATATTTGTGATCCATTTGGCATTCCACAATGGGACCTTGCCGTTGTCTTGCACCGACTCACTGGAAATGTTGTGTGCTTTCTGACCTCTAGATCCACAAAATAAGCAGATTAAAAATACTGTGCATAATATACACACAACCATCATCTGAAGTGACCGCAGGTTAACTGTTTAATTTAGTGGCTCTAACAGGACAGACAGGATATAAGATCAATGGCATATTTCCTCTGGTGGGCTGTGGGGAAAACAGGACTAAAGGTCAAACTAGACTAGCTGATCATCACAGCACCCGACCAAGCCGGCCCAACAGGTTAGCCTGAAGACAAGGAAACACCTGTTCTGTTTACAATGACCAAACAATTAATAAAACAAAAGGCTGCATTTCTTCCCTTCGGTGCTTTGCAAAGTAAAAAAGACATTATTTTCTTTGAATGTGTACTTGTGTCCCAAACCTACTAAAGTTAATCAGTGTAATCAGTCCAGACCTCGTCAGGTTTTGACAACATGGTATTTAATAGGATCAAAAAGAAAAACCAAACACATTCACATCCTTTAGATTACAGTACGTTTGGCACATAATAAAATGCTTACACTGAGAGAGAGAGAGAGAGAGAGAGAGAGAGAGAGAAAGAGAGATAGATAGAGAGAGGGAGAGAGAGAGAGAGAGAGAGAGAGAGAGAGAGATAGAGGGAGAGCTAGTGTATCCAGGAAAAATAGGAGAGAGAAATCTCTGTTCACACAAAACTTCACAAAACAAAATCTAAAATCTATTACAAGATGTATATAATACATACAGCACTGTCATACATGATGAAATGCTTATGTACTGTAATACTGTATGCACAAATATTTATTATTCAGCCAGACAAACCTTTGTACTTAATTTAAGAGGTAATATTTTAGCTATTTCTTTTTATGTACTTAGAAGACAGACCGTTGTGTATTCCTAAAAAGCAAATTTATTCATTTACAGTAGAAAAGAAAGTGGAAAGAACAAAGCGGAGCATAGCAGAAAGTTTGGCAAGTGACAAAAAGAAGGAGCTACAAATAGTTCAATAACAATTTAGTTTCAAATAATAAACACTTAAAACCAAAGGGAATAAAAACAGAAGTGATGAACTATAACGATTTGTCAAACTGCCACTGAGTTGTTCACGCAAAGTTGTCACATTCCAGTAAGGTTTAATTAGTGCGCCTGAAATGTACCCTGTTTCTTTTATTGACCTCTCCGTCATGTTTGTTCACATTTTGTTTTATAAATAACTGACTTCACTACTAAATGTATAAGATGGACAGGGAAAACCTTATGTAAGAACCACGGAGCTGTGTAATGACATGGCTTAGTTATCTGAAACATGCGAACGCAGGAAATGACCTGCTTATTAACACCAGAGAGTCACTATGTGTACGATAGAAAATAAATTATGACCACACACACATTGTTTAAAAGCTACATTCCACAGTTTACGCTTTATGTACATGAGTAGAGAAATAGAGAGAGTGAGTGAGGGAGCGAGCGAGCGAGTGAGAGAGAGAGAGAGAGAGAGAGAGAGAGAGAGAGAGACCCTAATCTTTAAGTCAACATGAACATCTTGCTGTTCAGTCAGGCTTACTGTATGACCCATCACTCTTCTCCATTTAATATCAGCAAGGCTCAAGGACAGGAAAGAGACAACAACACAAGAATAATGAAGAACAAACAACAGCAGAAGGATAACAAAAATAACAGAAAAAATGTGTTCAGTGTATTGCACATGAATATCATAAACGTGTTTTTCTCTCCATACACTTAGTACATAGTACAACTCATATAATAGCTACATTTGCCAGACCATGCGACAGTTGACTACACTATTTGAAGCATTCACAGGCTTTGGAGCAGATATTATGTACATTACACGCTGTACAAAGGGCAAGATGGCTACGGGCACTGGCCTCTATGTCTGCTGTTGCATAGTGGCAAGTCACTAAACACACATTGCAGCCAGAAAAACGAATGTATGTGTGTGAAAAACAAAACAAAACAAAACAAAAAACACAACTATGAAAAGAAAGAGATTTAAAGATGGCATGTGCACTCGCTCATGCAAACACATGCACACGGGCACGGACTGACCAGTCAACACTTTGGATCAACACAACCCACATACAGCAGGCCTTCATAACACTATCAAGAAATATACTGTGTAATAGCATTATTATAAATAAAATTGTTCCCAAAATGTTCACCTGAATACACATGAAGAAATCGGACTGCACAGCACAACACATTTCATTGTCATTTATGCACGATAACATTCTTCCTTGTTTCGACATCATTGTCACTGTTTTCTCTTAATTTCTATGAGAGATATGATTGCTAATCTTACTACAATCATTGGTATAATCAAATTTGGTTCAACATAGTGCAATCCTGCCCCTCCTCTCCAAAAGCAGACACTCTGAGCAGTTTGGGAAATAGCTTTAAATTAACGGATGCTGGAGAGGCAAGGGATGGGAAAAAAAGAAAGAGCTGAAGTGAAAGAAGGCAAGAGGAAGCGATTGGAGGTGGAAAAGGACAAAAGCAGTAGTTGCTTCAGATGCACACCCGGACCTCTTGCCTTGACACCAATATCAGCATTTCTGTCCACATTTATTATGTATTATAGTGTGTGTGTGTGTCTGTGTGTTTATGTGCCTGTATGTGTGTGTGTGAGAGAGAATGTTGTTGTATGTGTGTCTGAACAGGTGCTTAGAGGCTGACATTTAAGATAGCGCCTCTTCTCCAAAATAGGAGAAGCCCTTGAACTCATCCTGGTTGATCTGCTTTATAATGGAATCATCCACAGGGGTAAGGACCGGGTCCTCACGTGTAAAATCCTGGTCAAAGTTGTTCACGTCCTTCTTGGTTTTCTGGAAAGAGAGAGAAAGTTATACATTTGCATATTCAAATATACATGTGCATACTCAGTGAGCACCAGAAAAGCTCACTGAGTCTAGCGGTGTGTGCTGGGAATGGGTTCGCACAGAATACAATAAGTAAAGGGTGAGGGGTCAGATATAAAACTCTTGCAACAAAACAAAACGAAAAAAAATAAATAAATAAAGACTGAGATACATTTACAGGATTGATTTATTCAGAATTATGAACTCGAGTGCTGTAATTGAAAGCACAGAAAAGTGTAGCAGAACATGCAAGATTTTTTCAGACAGTAAGTAACTGGATACCTAAATATTAGGTAACCTTAGCTTAGTATAGAAGGCATCATACCATGGCTTGGTTTGTTCGTAAGAACGTAAATTAACTTTTGATATTTGCACACCCACGAAGTAGGCTAGGCCAACGTCAGTTCCAGTTTTTGACCTTAACATTACCTTCACTTGAATATCCTCTAACCGAGTTCGTTGTGAACACTCACGTTGTGACAGACTCTTATAAATGTGAGTGAAACTGAGGAAAGTTGCACAGCATTTGGTTCCTTTACACTACATTTGGGCTAAGGACAACTAAGTGGACCCCCCCGATGTCCATACCATGGTTAAAGCCTTGTGATCAGGACTGGTAAAAAACTTTCCTGCCAGTAATCAGTGACCATGTATTACATCTAGTGACACTGTTTTTATCTAGTATATTTTAATGAAAAGGACAGAACAGGGCGATGACAATTGAAACGCTTGTTTCATTGTGTGACATAAGCAAAATCTCATAGAAAACATGGACGACAGTGAACGCATCATTCTTGACTTGACTTTGAACAGTTCAAGGATCACATCACTTTATTCTAATAATTTCACAAACATATTGGATTATTTTAACTTTCCAGAAAGGGATGCTTCTTTACATAACTGTACTTGTACAGACACTTGGTAAGTCAATGTGGTGACAGAGAAGGTCAGAAGATGGTCACATAGAAAGGCACCAGAGCAAGTGGTGGCAGCATCTCCATCTAACCTTTCTGTGACCCTATGCTCTCACACAGACACACACAGGCACAGACCATGGGAAAGCAGAAGCAGAGCGATGTCGTTGTGGCATCTGACTTTCAGTCTAGACCACAAAGACACACTTTCAGTTAAAGTAGGCAGTCTCTAATCTGGTGGTGTGAGTTTTACTGTGTTCTGCATACTGTATACTTAGTGTATAAGAGTTAAAGTGAGCACTTAATAAATAGCATTTTTATTTTTTGCTAAAGTAAAGGGTTATGTTTACTTGTAAGCATAGCATTATTTATCTGCATTAATAATTACATCAATGGAAGATTGTCACTAGGATAGCAAGTGTGTTTGTGTGCGTGTGTGTGCATGTGTGTATGTGTGTGAATGTGTGTGTGTGTGTGTTTGAGGATGGCACTCACAATGCGCGGTTTAAATGGCGGTTTGACCTTCCTCTGCTCCAGCAGGACCCAGTCTATCTCCCGGAAAAAGGGATGAACTTTAATGGCCTCCTCCAGCCCTTGAGACACCACACAGCCCAGCCTTTTATTCGGGCTCTTCGTCATAAACTGATAATGGAGCAGAAAATTAGACATTCAGCTTCTTCACATAAAATATCATATTCTAAGTATTTAAAACAGGTATGGCATGC
Source organism: Noturus placidus (assembly GCA_022414735.1). NCBI lineage: Eukaryota > Metazoa > Chordata > Actinopteri > Siluriformes > Ictaluridae > Noturus > Noturus placidus. The sequence goes on from JAFFST010055543.1 coordinate 71,452, forward strand.
CTATAGCTCTGTGTACACATGCTTCCATTAGCAAGATCATGTTGCAACACCATTATTAAGCGGCAAATCCCAAAGCGTTACCTGATTCACGTGACAAATATTACTTTGCCACTCTTCAATAAAAGGCAATAAAAACGGTAATCAACATCTAATCCACAGTAACTTAATAATGAACTCATTAAATATTTATAGATTTCACCAGGGCCTAAGTGTGACTACATAGCGTTAACACGAAGCAGAACTGCCACTGAGTGAAAAGTGCTGAAAAAAGGAAGTTCAATAGTTAATATAGCTGTCTCCAAAGCAACAAAACAAAGTGGCACACAATTGAAATAAGAATAAATTTAAGTTATGGGTTCTGAAAAATCACAAGTGGACCCACATTACCTATAAACTGAAGACAAACTGACTTGAGAACACTGCTGATAGATAATAATCAACACTAATAGCTGTTTTGGAAAAGAAAGCTTAGCATTGTAGCATACATTGCATGCTTTTACTGGGAGTAGTGTGTTAACACTGGGAAATTTAGTGGGGTATAAGGTATAATACCAGGATAATACATTAAACCATGTTGCAGCCTGTTCTACTGTAAGTAGCAGAATGGGTGGGGCCATCAGAATGCGATGCTGTCTAACTTGTGTGAAATGTCTGACGTACCAAGTAATAGTGCGGATCTGACTAGGATAAGAAGGTGGTGCTTTTCCATCAGACAGTGTGATATGGCTTTAACGTTGTTACTGATTTTAATCTAGAAATTTCTGTACCCTGGTTGAGTACCTGCAACCCTTTTCCATTACATAATAATAAGAGGAGTTTTCTAGAGATTATAGGGTAGTGACATATATTCCCACTTGTCACTAGAGTTAACAGTAAATGGTAACAGCAGTAGCAACAACAGACACCTTAAATCAAATTCTGACAAAGCTTTTACATTTTTGTTTTTCAAAAAGATGCCATCCAAATGGAACTTAATGGTTTTCAAATTCTACGTAATGGAAATATCATGAGACACTACTACTACTAATAATACTACTACTACTACATTTACATTTTTACATTTATTCATTTAGCAGACACTTTTATGCAAAGCGACATATCAAGCGGAGAACAATACAAGTAGTGCTACTATACAATATTTTATAATTGAGTTCTAGAAAAGAAACGGCTAATCAGGGTCTTGCTAGGCGTACTAGAAACTTCCTGGCAAGTTGAAGCTAAACTCTGCAGGACAGTGGCACTCCAGAACAGAGTTTGGACACCCTTGAACTAGAGGGTCTACATAATGATTATTGTATGTTAATACGGCTTGTTTCATTTACATTACATGTAGTACTACAACCACTATTACTACAACCGCTGTGCTGTACAGTCTTGCTAGAAAAGTTATTGTCTAGTGTCTTCTGCACAACCCACATTTTTCTTTCCCATGTATAGTCCTGGTACCCTGGTTAGAAAGGTAACCATATTCAGCATAGGTACGACTCACTTGAAAACGTAAATAACAGATGTTTTTAGACTTGACTTGAAGGTAAGTGACTTGACTACTGAGATACACTGCCAACCAGACCTGAAAATTACACCAGCGCCATATTTGAGAATACCTCAGCTAAACAATTGCAATTTAAGCACTAATGAAACCACTTACCATTGACTCCAACCCCGGTTATCCTAACTCCTCCACTAATGGAAGCTGGGCTGAACAATACAAAAATGCTTACATTCATAATCAATTAGGTACTGCTAAATGAAGAATTTGTATCCTTTATCGTGTTTATAACGTGTCATAAGTGAAAATTTGTCTGCAAGTCACAGTACATCATCTAGATGTATTTCTGGTAGATGTAGCAGGGTCTGGGTAAACTCCATCGTGTTCCACTATGCTGGCGGAAGTCACCATACACTGCTTTGAGTCAGAACGGAAGTTGTGTCACATCATGTAAAAAGGGTCTATATGAAGGCTGCCAGACTGGAGAATCAGGAAGTACACATGAACTCAAACACATGAACCTACTTAAATGGAGATGCCATTGAGGAGGACTTGAGTGAAGGGAAAATGAGGGAAGAACGTCAAAGGGTAGGAAATGAACAGGAAGGGGTGAAGCAGTTAGAGGAAAAGATGTCACAGAAATCACACAGAGATGGAGAAAAACAAGAAGAGGGAGGACAAAAAGAGTACTATAAGTGCAGTAGTTCATAAGGGAGAGGTCACTCACTGCTTTGAGGATGCTGACTGCCTCTTTGCTGAGCCAAACAGGGTAGAGTACATCATCATGGAGAATAGATTCGAATAGATCATCCTCATTATCAGCTTCGAACGGTGGTTGACCTGCCATCATCTCGTACATCAGCACGCCCAAAGCCCACCAGTCGACTGATGGGCCATACTCCAACTCTTGAAGGATCTTAGAAGAGGTGTGTAATATTACATACACAGACAAGCAATGCTGACAGCAAAACAAGAAAAGTCTGGTTTCTGTATTTATTTTAGTACCTCAGGGGCAATGTAGTCTGGAGTGCCACAGAAGGTGGTGGTGGTGACACCATTCAGGATTCCCTCTTTACACATGCCAAAGTCTGCCAATTTACAGTGACCTTCGGCATCCAGTAGAATGTTATCGAGCTTCAGGTCTCTGACAAATGCACAGAAAGAACAAGACAGAAGGAGTGATGGGGAGAGTACTCTTTCTGCAGAGAGTAATCACTTCTGTAAATCATTAACAGAATGATTTTTTTTCTCCCAAGGTTACCGGTAATTGTGATTAGATCTGAGTGACAGTCGAGATCATCAGGGCAGAATAGCTCTGCATTTCTGGTTATGATGTTAAAAGTGCATAGCCACCAAGATCTTTAGAAAAATAGAATCAGATGAGCCTCTATTATGTGAACTCACTGACAAAGGGTTATGTCTTAACAGGTCTTAACAGTAATGGCCTCGTTATAGCCAGGTGCATACGGGTGAAGCATAACCACTTTAAGTAAAAAAAAACAAAACAAAATGTCTACTAAACAATCTGAGAATTTGAGCACATATGGACATAAATAATGTCTGTTTCAAGTGTGATAGTATAATTATGCAAGCTTTAATCTGTTTTATGCCCCATGTTCCCATGAGAGAAGATTTACCAATGTTGTATTACCATTATAAATCAAAGCATGCTTTAAAAGCCACTATTAAAAATATCAACAAACAGCTCCGAAGTGGCACAATAGAAAAACAGCTGCCCTGTTTTCAGAAGATTGCAAGTTTGAATCCCAATGATGCCACGGTCACTCATGGCTGGAGGTCAAGAGGGAAAAATTGACTGTGCTCTCTAGGTCAGAGGGATGACATTGCTGTTTCTCCCTTGATGTCATGTATGTGGAAGCGTGCAGATAAGGCTGACAGGTGGGTGGAAATAAGCAGATCACCAAATTTGGGAGAAAAATGAATGGGAGTACAATTGGTATTTCCTTCAGAGTATCCCAGCAACGATTGTGGCAGACATTGCAATACTGTTCATGGATGACTCTTCAAGCACAATCTTCACGGAGTGACATTTCTCTAACAAGCATACACTATTAGTGGTGTAATTTGGCAACTTAAGTTCAAAAGTTAAATCAATATTTACACTGCAACATTTCTCAATATTCATAGTTGGTTTACTCAGGTACTTAAGATGATTTTCTGAACCAATCAGATTATTAATACTACCTAAGTGCAGTTTCTGCAGATTCATGAGTAGTGTTGTCCAAGATGTTTTTAGACTTACCTTTAAGCCCCCCAAAACGGGGAAAGAAAATGCGGACTGATAGAGGATCCCTGAAATGCAGTGGAAACACAAGCCAGGAACTCTGCAACTCTAGTTCCTCAAAGTTTCCATAACACCAGTTTTCATAACGACCAGTTTTCAAACGCCTTTCAAATATATATGAAATATGCTGTATGTAAACCTTATAATTGAGAATTAAATAATGTATGTCTTGGAAGTCAGAATAATGTCTGGAAGTTGAATAATGTCTTGGAAGTCAGAAAGGCTTGAGGCATATAGCATCTGAATGAATGAGTATGTAAACAGTCTGTACACTGAAAAGCCATTGCAGTGCCCCTAGCAGGCCATTACCTACTAGACCACCCAAAGTGCCAGCTTTCATCTTATCCTTCTATCTCAGCTGCCTTCCTCCGTTGTACCATTCCACCCATTCCACCCAAAGTCCTGCTCTTCCTCTTCCAGATCTCCATCCCGTAGGCCATGTCCTCAGTCACTCCCGCACTCAAGTTTCAAGAGTGTGAGAGTCAAACTGAAGCTATCTGAAAAGGGCTGATCTCTGTGCTTAATTAACTGGCTACACATGGAGGGTGAGGGGAGCTATATATGCCTCCGCACTCTTATATTTGAATTCTCTGCACACCTCCATTGAAGATTACACAGTGGAATCTAGACCAAGGTCAGGGATCTCAACATGTATCAATAGGAGCTCTATCTGTCAGCGTGCATGACATTTTCTTGTCACGTGTGACATGCCAGTTGTATCAGCAGTGGTTTTGTATGTAAGGGATGTCATATTTATGGTTCTTTTCTCCAGAGAATGTAGTAATGCTTTGGTTCATAAAGGCAAAATCACACAACAATTTAATCCTGGTATGTGAGTCTATATATATATATATATATATATATATATATATATATATATATATACGGAAAGTACAGGTCATGCACATGTGTGATTGTCACATGCTCTTGGACAAACTGGCTTCACAGAGGCAGGAACGAAGAACATGGCTTATGCGATTGACCTTTATGATAAGCTTTTTTTTTCTTCAAAGAAGCTGAAAGCAGTGTAAGGAGCAGTGACTAATTACATGTTTGAGTCGGTGTCTCAGGGGAAAGGGCTTAGAGTTCATGAGCTCCAGTCTGGTCCTGGGTATATACTTTCTTTTTTATCTATATTGGATAATTATGGAACAATAAAATAGTTTTCTTGGCATGTGCTTGCATAATTAATTTATGTACTAACAAGAGAGCTTACAAAAAGTCTACAATCGATTTTACATCTGCCATGTTCCTTAAGACTTTGCTGTTTTTTGATCTCAGCATGAGGACCAAAAATGTCAATGCAACAATGAAAAATCAGAAATGAAGAAGAGTTCAAACTTTTTGTACAGTAAAGATGAGAGGTATGCTAATATCAATATTGGTAAATAACATCATGCATAACATAATATGGTTAAAACCATGATATGTTTGTTTTTTTTTTTTTGGCCATATCATCCACACTTATTGTGAGGAATAAAACAATTACTGGTGAACCTGCACATACAGATGAGTACCATTTATTTCAATCATAAGTCTAAACTCCAACTCATACAGATCAAGAACTCTGTATGCACAGATGTATAAAAGATGATGAAAAGAATAGAGCAGGATGACTTTTAAATGTTCACAACAAAAAAAACCACTGGGATATTTCATAAACAGAAAATCCGGTTACAGTCTGCTCTACAGGAGTCTTTAATATTCATGCTCAGTGTTGTTTGTCATCCTGCAGCTCATTAGGCTTTAAGCACCTGTTTGAGGCGAGCATGCCAGGAAGCAGAGAAGGTGAACTCAGATTAGACTCTGCCATGTGCTACTTAAGCATCTTTCCAATGTAAATAAAGAGAGAGGCATCACGCTGAATATTTGTCCTCATCATGTGTTGCAGTGAGTGTTGATGTGTCTGATGTTGATCCACACTGTTAAAAAAATCTGCTGTGTGAAGTGTGTATGTCAGCTGATTAGTAATATGTTCGGAGTAAGGATCCATAAAAGTGACAGTACATAAAGTTCCATTCAATACTTCACTGCATATGGCATCAAATGACATTACAGACATTCCATTGTTTTTATTAAATCATTTTCAAGGAACGTTCTAGGACATTTGCCTTATATATGACAGCTGCTGCCCACGGATGATCATCTTAGGATGACTCACATTTGCCAACATCTTTAACTTTAAAGTCAACAACCTCTAACAACCCTTAACTGTGAAACACACTCAGAATAACCACTCCTCAAACAATTCTCATTTGATCTTTTGTTAGATGTTAAATATACAAAATTACTCACAGGTAGAGCTTACTGACTATTTCATTTTAAAGTCCCCCATGTCTACCACAATAAATCCCCATGCCAAAAAAAAACCCCAAAAACAAAGGACCAAGTAGAATATGAACAACATTCAGATTTCAAGGATTGTATAAAAAAAAAAAAGAAGAAGAAGAAAAAAAGAAAAATACATATAATTTGACACTTAAGTCTTAACAATCCCAATTCTGGTGAGAATGCCAAATAAATAAAATTCTAACTCAATGGGATTCTTCTTTTAATATGCAGTACATAAGTAAATTTACTGACTCTGCTGGGTGACATGACTGTTATGTGTGTGTGTGTGTGTGTGTATATATATATATATA
>JAFFST010055543.1:79187-92674 GCA_022414735.1 Noturus placidus
AAATATCCAATAAATTTTGTTCCACTTCATGATTGTGTCCCACCTGTTGTTGATTCTTCACAAAAAATTACAGTTTTATATCTTTATGTTTGAGGCCTGAAATGTGGCAAAAGGTCGAACAGTTCAAGGGGGGCGAATACTTTTGCAAGGCACTGTAATAAGTGTTATTTGAAAACAATCAACTTCAGGGTGGTGACAATCAATAATCAACTTCATGTTTATTCCTAAATTATGTTCATAAAGAAATTATTTAGGTCATTAAGTCTTTTCAACAAATTCTAGAATCTCCAGCGTTGCATGTGTTTTTCCTGTCTTACACTATCTTTTGGTTGGTGTGTGTCTGTGTGTGTGTGTGTGTGTGTGTGTTTGTGTGTGTGTGTGCAGATGTCCAGATAAAGCCTCCCAGGAAAAAGACTTAGGCTTTGATGGTTGAACGGTAAAAAATGTCAACATGGCTTCACCAGCATCACTCCAGCAGAGGTGTTTTTGTGAACCACTGTTCCTACAAGAGCCAGGAGACTGATCTTATGTAACTGTTCTATTTTGGAGACTGGGGGAAAAATGATTTAAGAGCAATATGCACTTAACATGACAGCACTGCCTGATTCCCACTAGGATGTGCTTTGAGTGCTCTAAATTCAATCTGATAGCTGCTCAAAATAACAATGAACAATAAAAATAAAAAAACCTGACAGAAAAATTAACTACTGGAATCATTCAATCAGTCAGATTTTCAGCAACTCATTGCATTACGAGTGGTCTGGTTAAGCAACTGGACTCTTATCTTAAACCTGACAAACTCCTCGCTAACATATGCTGATTGGAGACATGACACATTGTCCTGTGCTCCCTTGGACTCTCAGCTTGTAGATATAGTTTACAAAGTCCTGATGATGTTATTTTTGCTTAATCCGTTAACCCCCCCCAACCCCCTTTGTGGCAGTCTCACAAGCATACACACACACACACACACACACATGTATTCACATACACACACTCAATCAGACCCTATTGAAAGTGTGTTCCTCATTAGTGTGGAGTGATTGTTTCATAGCACTTCAGTACAAACTCGCGTCTCTGTGTCACGATAACCCCCTGTTCCAGCCCAGCCAAGAAGCGTGGACTAACTTCATGCAATCAAATAAACACAGCATAACATTTACAGAGTGGCTTACAATTGAGACAGGATACAATTAAGCAGCTGAGGATTAAGCGTCTTGCTCAAGGACGCAACGACATTGGGTGCATTAATGTTGCTGAGATTTGAACTCGCACCATTCTTATCAGAAGTCCAATGCCTTCAACAGTTAGAAGAAGCAGAGAGAATGCAAGTGCTGCAGGGCAGGAGATTTAAATCAGACTGGACAGCCTGAACAGCAAGTCAAAGCATGCTCCTCTCATTCTCCTGCTTTCTATTCCTCAGGGACAAAAAACAAACCTTTCAAATATTTCTCAAACCTTCTTTGAAGAAAATCCTAACAGGAAAGCCCAGAGTCATAATGCCAGTAAACAGAAAGCAGTTTACATGGTACTGATCCAGGATGAGATCTTTGGTTTCATAAAGTGAAACAAATTTTGTTTTCATTGTTTGTACACCTTTCCTTTTCCAGAAAAGTGCTTCCATATTTGCAAAATGTTTATCCACAGCCTTGGATAGGGTCAGCTTGGATAGGTCATGGTCAGTTTGTTTTTTAAACCATAACTACATTATATAAGGTGCATTTTTTGATTAAAAACAACAACAACAGCATTTGCAAATCATGGTTAAACTTTACTTACTATAGCAGTCAGTCATAAGACTTATTCATATAAGATCAGATTTTTCAAGATCCCGGGCCTGGGGTAAAACATTTGCAGGTGCAACTTTATGATATATTTCTGTCCGGATCCACCAGTCCTATTTCACTCCCTTATCCCTGACAGGAATTACTGAATAATTTACTTCCTGTTTTCTACTCTGATCATTTTAGACCTGTTCAGTTAGACCCCTTAGTGACTTTTTGCAGGCTGATGCAGCCCCTTGTGTTGGGAAAATGTTTAGACTGCTCCTAATCACAGTTGTACCTCTGTCTGTTCCTTAATTGTCTACATTAGATGCTACATTATAAGTGAACATGATAAATTCTAAGGCTGTAGGAAGAGCGTTTCTGCTCTGTAGTTCCTTGTGCACAGATAAGGGACAAAATCATGTAGGAACATAGAGCCATTTTAAAATTAATATGTCACACACAGTTTTAAACAGTACTCAAATATTAAATTATATGTATGTTCTGACTTGCAAAGAAACATCCGAAATATGACGATGACAGCTTGAAATGTAGTGATGACAGTTATTTCATGCATTTTTGCACTTGATATCTGTAAAAGCTCAGGTAGTAATCAAAACAAATGATAGTCTTTTGTTGACATGGGGCACTTGAAGAGCTGTCATCTATAACTTCTTTCATACAAATAAAGAGTCAAAAGAAAGTTAAGTTCAAAGAATCAGTTGAGAAAAAGAATCAGGGTAGAAGTTAAATTCTGTTGAGTTAGGTTAATTCCCTCCCCCATTACTCACCAATTCCCAATACATTTTTTTTCTGATTAAGATAACTCATACTAAGGTAATCTTTTTTTCCTTTAGTCCTCCTGTTAATTATGTACAAAACTCTACCACTGCAGATAATGAAAAAGTACTGTAAAACTACAGTGAAGACTCAACTAACAACTCTGAAGAATGCATAGTGATTTGTAGTCAATACGTACTATGGGAGATAAACGTAGAGCTACACAGAAGATAGGAGGACTCTTGATATACTGGTAAAGTCAGCATTTTACATCAGAGATAGTAAAGCATACCTTTGAAAACTTTCTGAAGAACGTAGTAATGAGGAATGAAAGAAAGGCAGCGTATCTGTAGTTTGCCCACAACTTCCTTATTAATAAGGTAATACAGATCCTTAAAATTGCTGAATAAGTGTTCAGACTCTCAATGTTCATTTAATCAGGGGTACAACTTCCATACTGTCAATTACCTCTGTCGCTCTGAATGAATTTGATAAAGAGAGACAATGCAAAAAATTTAATAAAATATGCTGCAATGAAACACTAGCACAGATGTTGATGTCTAGGCTAAACTTGCTCTCACCCCATGGAGCAACCACAAAAAAGCCCTCTTTTTCACTGAAGATGTTACAGATGATGTTACAGAACAGGGTTTCTGAGATTAGCAGGATTGCTTTGCTGGGCACGCTAGATGAGGTTTGGCTATTGGAGTTGTACTCAGTGATTGCACTTTCAAGACAACGTTTAGGCAATGTATTATGCTTTAATATATTTTCAGTGAGAGTGTGTATTCATTAATGTACCTATAGATGACTCCATTTTGATGCAGGAACATGAGGGCAGATGTGACTTCAGCAGCATAAAAACGTGAACGGGCCTCATCAAACTTCCGTGAGCGCTGGATCTGGAACATCAGGTCTCCTCCGTTCACATATTCCATAACAAAGAATAACCGATCCTGTGGTGAGACAAAGACAGAGAGAAGGGAGATGTAAGATTACATACTGTTTTTGGGAGGTGGGATGAAAGCTGAACCACCAGAACCTGGTGGAAACCCACACTGACAACATGCACAAAAAAATCTACATTTCGGATTGAATGGGAGACTCTCAAGCTGTGTGTCGCTGCAGTGCTATCCACTATGCCATCATGCTGTTCTAATAATAATTAAGAATAACTAATTAAAGTAAATAAGGGCTGTTTTCAGGGCTGTGAGTATTCACTCATGTGTAAGTCTCTATAATAGAATTTATACGTTGCCTCAATTACGGCAATAAATGTAATCATTCCGGCATTTAATTTCAATTAATTCTTTTAAGTACATGATGTTCAACTGTCACCTGATTCACATTTATCGCAAATCATTTGTTTCTTCTTATTTATTATATATGAAAAATAATTCAGTCCACTGCATTTAGTTATTTGGATCAAGTAGCCCATTTATATATAAAAGTGGGGTAACGGAAATAGCCTAAAATCCATGAGACATGATTTTAAGAAGAATCCCAAAAGACATGATTTTAAGAAGTAGTATAGGGTTCTACTTTAAGTCAGGAAAGTAGCATTTTGCCTTTGTGTCTACACTAAGAGGGGCTCTCTATAGATGATGACATAAATGCAATTTTGGACCTAAATACCACTGTGCTAGCAGATTTAAAATATTTAAACCCCTGGTTATGCTGCTCTACCCAAATGCAGGAATATTTATTTCTCGACAAAAGAGAAGCAACTGGAACATTTGCAATGCACTGTTGTGATATCACAAAATAATGCTCGAGCCTGCGTCAGCCGATAGTCTCGTCACAATATGGATAACAAGTTTCCCAATGCACTAGTATTGTTCTTGTGCAACGCGAAACAATTCTCGTTCCATACAAACACTACAAGTACAAAGGTATAGTAACAATAGACTTTTAACAGCGCAGCACGATCAGTGTGCTCTTCAATTCCAAAGCTTCTTTGCGGCTCAGGGGAATAAGAAAAGGAAAGGTCGGCCTTCCTGCATTCCTGTTTACTGATGTGGGAAATGGTGGGGGAATATATACAGATACCCACTGCACTATTACTCATCACGGGCCATTGTTGCTTTTTTTCATACAGCTTGCAATAAGGAAGGTGACAGATATATTTTCTAATCTCCTTATAGTAAAAGAATGCAGAAAGTTTCCCGAAAAGGAAGATACTTCCAGTGCAGTAAAGTAAAGATGTGCTGTTCTATGTCCTGATATATCTTACTGACAATGAGCCACACACTCACACTGACAATGAATTACCCACTCATACATCAAAATCATACAACATCTAAGGATGGGTGGAGAAAGGTAATAATACTTTATAGGTCACAGTTCTGAATGTACAGAGTATTACCTTCAGTTTTCAGTGTTTCAAGGACGAATTGCTAGGAATTGTCATGTCCTGGCAAAACAGCGACTCTATTAGCCAGAATGTACCACGAACTACAATCATGGCCGACGACTACAACTCCAAAAGTGACACACTGTCACAGCACCTTCACTTGAGAACTAATCAGACACACCTGTTCCCAATTACAATTTCAATGACACCACATTACTTAAGAGACTCTCCCACACAGCCATTGTGCGGTATACGCTCAGTTACGGTTTGTCACTGCCGTTACCAAGCATCGATACCGTGTTTATTTGTTCTTTGTGCCTTGTTTGGACTGTTTGTCTACGCCTAACCTCTGTCTGTCTTTGCTTATTGATTTCTGCCTGATCCCTTGGACTTGTTATTTTATTAAACTGCCATTCCTGCTTTCTTCAGAACCCTCATTACTTGACAGGAATGTTATACAGAATATCACACAGTGTATACTGCCAAATTACATTACAACTTTTTAGCAAAATGTCTTCCAAGAATTGTTCCTACATTTTTTTCAGATAGTCTTTAAGAGCGCCTTTGACAAAAGAACGTATTGAAATCATTCTCATGGCTGGATCAGGAAGCTGCCGCAAGGGTGCGATGGACTTTAACAGTAAACATGGCAAGCACATCCCACACTACACTGTTGCCAAACTTATTAGCAAATTCAAAAACAGGAAGTGTTGCGGACCAACCGAGAAGTGAACGTACATAAACATCCACTAACGAAGGCAGAACCAATGTGAAAAATACAAAACAATTTGTTAAATATATGTGTTCAACAATTATTGGCACGACTATGAATTTATATGAGAAAAATATATTTTAAGTATGTTCCCAGTGATATTTTTTAGTACACCTGGGTAACTAAGAACAGGAAATTGTTCAACCATGATTTCCTGTTTCACAGGGGTATAAATATGAGGTAACACATAGGCCAGATTTACTTAGTCATTCATAACAATGGGTAAGATCAAAGGAATATAGCTGTGCTGTACGGCAAAAGGTTGTTGAGCGTCACAAAATGGGAAGTGGCTATAAGAAAATAGCATAAGAATTGAAAATGCCCATTTCCACCATCAGGAGAATAATTAAAATGTTCCAGTCAACTGGAAATGTCATGAATCAACCTGGAATTGGACATGTGTCTATATTGTCTCTGTGAAGAGGATGGTTCAAGTGGCCAAAAAATCTCCAAGGATCACAGCTGGAGAATTGCACAAGCTGTGTCTTGGGGTCAGAAAGTCTCCAAAAACTACAACACAAAGTCACCTACATCACAACAATTTGTTTGGAAGGGTTTCAAGAAAAAGCCTCTACTCTCATCCAAAAAAAAAAATCTCAAGCATCTTCATTTTGCCAGACACTACTGGAACTTTAAATGGGATCGGGTTCTATGGTCAGATGAAACCAAAATACAGCTTTTTGGTAATAAACACCAGAGGTAGTTTTGGAGCACACAGAGAGGTAGTTATATGGAAAAGTACCTCATGCCCACATTTAAATATGATGGTGTCTCTTTAATGATTTAGGGATGTTTTATTGCCAGAGGACTTGGAAATTGTGTTAGGATATGGACTCTATCAAATATCACCAGATATTAAATGAAAACCTGACTTCCTCTGCCAGAAAACTTAAAATGGACCATGGTTGGATCTTCCAGCAGGACAATGATCCAAAACATCCATAAAAATCAACACACAAATGGTTTACTGACCACAAAATCAAGGTCCTGCCATGACCATCCCCATCTCCTGACTTGAAACCCATAGAAAACCTGTGGGGTGAACTGAAGAGGAGAATCCACCAGTGTAGACCTTGAAATGTGAAGGCTCTGGAGAGATTCTGTATGGGGGAATGGTCTCAGATCCCTTGTCATGAATTCTACAACCTCATTATAGTAGAAGACTCAGAGCTGTTATCTTGGCAAAGGCAGGTAGCACAAAGTATTTACTAAAAGGTTATCAATAATTGATGCACACCTATATTTAACAAAGATTTACAACGACCTGTGTTTTGTTTGCAATTGTTTGAAATCCATGAGAACAGAGTATTTTTGTAATTTTTTTTAAAACAAAAGATCAAAAGGTTGTACAATAAACACAATATTTCACAGCCTTCTTTGTTCATGTTTATCAATGGTGCCAATATTAGTGGAGGCCACTGTACTATATGGTCAAAAACACACCCAAATGTGTATTTTGAACATCATTTTCCAGATTTATTCCCCCATTGCTCTTATAGTAATCTCCACTCTTTTGGGAAGGCTTTCCACTAGATTTTGGAGCGTGGCTGTGGGGATTTGTCCACTCAGCCACAAGAGCATTAGTGAGGTCAGGCACTAATGTCAGGTGAGAAGGTCTGGGGTGCAGTCAGTGTTCCAGTTCATCCCAAAGGTGTTCAGTCGGGTTAATATCAGAACTCTATGGAGGCCACTTGTGTTCTTCCACTTTAGGCTTGGCAAACCATGTTCATGGAGCTCGATTTGTACACAGGACCATTGTCATACTTAACAGGTTTGGGCCTCTTAGTTCCAGTGAAGGGAAATTGTAATTGTAATCCAGGGTCATGGTGGGTCTCAAGAACATTGTGCCAATGTTTTGTAGGGTAACATTCACGCACTCATTGACTCCTAGGGGCAGTTTAGCACAGCCGATCTGCCTACCGGCATGTTTATGGACAGTGGGAAGAAACAGGAGAACATGAAAGAAGCCCACAAAAACATGGGGAGAACATGTAAAACTCTGCACAGACAGTAACCTGAGCTCATGGTCAAACCAGGGCCCTTGGGTAATTAAGTATTAATTACTATTCAAAGTAAAACTATCTACATTTTATACTGAACATATGCACCATTATGCTGTCCAGTACATTATGTATGTCTTGTTCTTTATATAGAGAACAGTTTTAAACAGGATGCTTAGAAAATGTTTAAATGTGCCAAGAATCCTGAAGGAGGTCCACCCAATCAAATATGAACAAACAGTGCCTCCTCCTAATTAGAAGCAGACATGTCTTCCGGATGATGTGAGCTGCAGTAGTACAGCTCTGATTGGGAGATAGCAGAGCAGACACGGCCCAATGGGCTGGAGCTTGAATTACACATTGACGACTCTCTGAAACAGGATGATTAACAATACCGAGAACAACAAAAACAGAGCACGTGTCAAGTGTTTCAATTCATGAGACATGCCAAGCACATCAGCTGCAGCTGTTTTTAGAGACTCTAAAGAAAGTGGTGAGCATTAATATATAAACAAATAAAGCTATATCAACTTTAGGAAGAACTATGCACTCATATTCCTCTTCCACATCCTATTGCACAATTGCAGAGGAAGCAAAATGAGGAACCACGGCAAAACAATCAGTGACATAAAGAGACAGTCTTTGTCTAGGAGCCAAAATTTCAACCATATTCTCACGTAAAAGCAACACTGCCGAACTTTTTCTTATTTTATTAATCTATGAGAGAAGAAGACAGATGAACGACATGTTGAAATCCTAAAACTGTTCTTATTTCTGTGTATCAAGTGTAGAAATGACCAGTATTGATCAATGATCAATATCTCAATATCACTGGAGGGCTCTGTAAATACATTACTTATTGAACTGATGGTGCGGTAAGCCATGCTTGCTCTCTATTTTCATTTAATTTGTTGTCAAATCCAGACAGTCGCAATAATGCAGACTTTGAGAAAGTCAATAATGAGTGCATTTTAGTCACAATTTCAATTATCACTAAGTGATAGAAGCAAGTCCCAGAAAGCAATAAATAGATCTATAACAAAAAAAAAACACTAAGCAAGACAGTGCAAAAACAACCCATAACAGACCTGGCAAGGTTCTACAAGAGCATCATTTAATAAGAGCAAAAAGTAAATAATAATAATAAAAAAAAACAGCCATCATTAAGGCACAAAAAGCAACACTAGGTGAGGGTGTGGGTGAGGGTGAGGTTATCTAAGTTAGGAGTTTCATAGGATAATCCACCTGAAACACCCAATCTGCTCTACTTCTCTCCAATCACACAATCATTTAATAATTTTTCTAGAGTGCATATTATAATCTGCACAGTAACACCCTTGCAATTAACTGAATTTTTAATTTCAATTTTGTCTATATAAACAATTAAAGCTATAAAACAAAAACTCTGTGTGCCAGTGTTCTACTGACATCCATTACCTCCAACATTAAATATTTACTCAAATAGTAGTACATATACACTGACTTTAAAATTTACATCACAGTAAATCTTAAATATTTCTATAATTATTGATCAAAAACACTAATAAGATCAATGATGACACGAAAGCTAGGGAAAGAGGCATGGCCAGCATTCAGTGAGCACACCGATAGAATGACCCCATCTTGCTTCTTCTTGTGCTTTGGGTTACTGTACCTGAACTTGCACAGGCACATGAGCATGGGGCAGGTTCAAGCTACGGTCAATTATTCATAAAATATCAAACTTCACATTCCATTGAAATGGAATAAAGAGAAAACAAAACACACACACACATGCTCCTGTTTGACCCAAACCTCTCTCTGCACCAACATGTCCCTCTGTGGTCCTAGCAGGCATTCTTATAACCCGCTATGTAACATTATTTACATTGCTGCACCGTAATTATGGCTGATAAGAGCATGGCTGCGATTCCAGTTCAGATTAACCACAGAGCTTGCGGTTCATTTGCAGTTCAACCTTGATCAGTTCATCTCTTTATTTTCCTCTTTTCCTCTCTGCTTACTCTTCTACTCAGGACTCTTTGAATTTGTCTAGATCACTCCTTCTTGTGCTCCCTAGCTCTGTTTCGGGACTGCCTCTCTACTCTCCTCAAAATAAATGTAAAAGTGAGTGGATGTGGCGGCTGTGGCTCAGTCGGTAGAGCGGATTGTCCACTAATCCACTAATCGTGGGGTTGGTGGTTCGAATCCCGGCCCAGGTGATCCCATGCCGAAGTGTCCTTGGGCAAGACACTGAACCCTAAGTTGCCCCCAATGGCAACCTTGCATGGCAGCTCTGCTACCATTGGTGTGTAAGTGTGCTCTCATTTGTAAGTCGCTAGTAAATGTAAAAATGATATTTCTGTAAAGCTGCTTTGAGACAATGTCCATTGTAAAAGGCGCTATATTTATTATTATTATTATGTGCCACAACAGATCTGAAACATATTTATGAGGGTTTTATAATATGGTGTTGATAACAGCAATGGGTTCAGATTGCAGGAATTGTCTTAACTATTATTTCATTCACCTTTCATATCAATTGTGAAACAATCTCATTACATACTGTCAACTTGATGAGTCAATTAGAAACAAATTCATTCTCACACCGAATTTGACCTATTAAAGCAATCTGACACATTTCGTGCACAACTCTGCCTAGCAAAGCACAAAAGCATCACTCTAAACCACAGACTGTAAAGTCTGCTGACAAATAATGCCAGGAACATGCCTTGTTTCCTTCCTGCTGAGGGACGAGTTTAAATCTATGTCGCCCCCTTCTGGTAGCATGAGTTTCAACAATAAGTGCCTGTTTACACCCGGACATTTCATGTGTTTTCTCTGATTGGATAGCTATCTGATTTCTTAAAACGGTTCCATTTACACTTCACGGCACAATGTGTTACTATTAAACCGAAATGTGTAAAATGCAAATACACATTTCCAATGAACTGAAATGTCAAAAACAAAAATTCTTTCTACAACACTTACGCAACAAATGGCAGCACTTATTATGTCGCTCTGGGGTAAACTAGCTTGAGACTTTTTATTTTTCATTGGCATTGTTGCCACGTTCTAATGTAACCGAGCTCACTCATTTTCCACGATATTTCATTATATATATATATATATATATACTTTTATTTCTATAAGTTCTAGATAGTTTTTGCTGCACGTTTTTGTCGCACCATAAGGGTGTGAGCGTTTGCATTTCGCGGCTGCTCCATCCCTGAGTGTTGTCCATGTTTATTTTTGCTTCTGGCGCGGCTAAAGTGAGTGACGTACTTCCGTTTGGGAGTGCTGACGTATGTGGTTTCAACAACCAGATGCATTTAGACTTGTTCACTTTTGTCCGGAATGCATCCCAGACCACATCCTAATGTGGTTTGAGTGATCGGATCTAAATCCGTCATGGATGCGTATCGGAAAGCATTTACACCTGGCCTTTTCACAATCTGATAGCTATCAGATCAGAGAAAACGCATGAAGTGACCAGGTGTAAACAAACCCTAAGAGATCACTGATGCAGTAAACATTATTTGAAATATTGGTTTGTAAAAATTTCCTGAGTTAAGTATACTGATCGATTTAAGCCACATTGGTTTAGTTCTAGTCGTAATTATCAGTTTAATCTCTGCAAATTTTTAACAATATGATTTTCACCTTCTTTTATTTGGCAATTTATAAAAGAGCACTTGGGCCAAGACTGTGCATTTTTGTACAATGAAATAGAAGTACAGTTGCAAAAAGCGTAAAGCTTAATTAGCAGCAACAACCGCTGTTGAGAGGTGCAGAATGTAAATGGACAGGCCACAAATTCATTTATTTAGATCATGCATAGTTAATTGTGAGAACAATGTGGTTACAAGATACTAAATAAGGACATGAAACTGTAATGAGATATGGTCTTGAAATAGAAATGTGCCTGTGGGATGTGTTTTATCCATTCATCCATCAATTTTCTATACTGCTTATCCTCGTGGGGATCCTGGAGCCTATCCTGGGGACTCGAGACACAAGGCTAGGATAGAGTGTCAATCCATCGAAGGGCACAATCGCACACACACTCACACACCCATTCACACACCATGGACAATTTAGAGATGCCAATCAGCCTACAGAAAATGTCTTTGGACTGGCGGAGGAAACCAGAGTACCAGGAGGAAACCCCCGAAGCATGGGGAGAACATGCAAGCTCCGTGCACACAGGGCTGAAATGGGAAGCAAACCCCCAACCCTGGATGTGTGCTAACCACTAAGCCATCATGCCCCCTGGGATGTGATTTATCATGTTTCAAATGTAATCAAATAATTCTAGAAAATGTAGTTTAAAATTTTATCAATAAAAAGTCCAGTCCTTGAGACATGTAATGTCTCTGATTAAGAGTCTCTTATTTATTTCATGCAAAAAGTTTAGTGTCGTTTTTATCTATTTAATATTGCACTTTAATGCCATTCCATAGTT
Source organism: Noturus placidus (assembly GCA_022414735.1). Taxonomy (NCBI): domain Eukaryota; kingdom Metazoa; phylum Chordata; class Actinopteri; order Siluriformes; family Ictaluridae; genus Noturus; species Noturus placidus. The sequence goes on from JAFFST010055543.1 coordinate 91,303, forward strand.
TTTTTTGAAGTGTAACGCAAAACATGAATTTAATCGTGAGGTATTGCATCTACAGACTACCTATCTATTTAACCATCTATTTAGAAGGTTGTGAGTTCAAATCCCATTACTGCCAAGCTGCCACTGCTGGAAAAGGCCCTTAACCCTTAACTGCTTAGTCGTATAAAATGAGATAAGTTGCTCTTGATAAGTAAAAATCTTCCATATGTAAGTATGTAAACACATAGTTTTGCCTGAGGTCTGAATACAGATGTGAGCAATTTTGGTGTTAAGTCTTCTCTACGAGTGCTTAACACAGCTTACGTGAATATGGTCCTATGACAATTAGTGTGGGCAAGAAAACAAATTCTGAACAAACAAATCAGACTTGGTCGCTTGGAATTTGCAAAGCAGCCTCTCATTCTAATAACTGGACATGTGAAATCAATCAGATTTGTCCTGCTGTTTGAACAATGACATCATTCTTAAAATATGAGTCTTAAAGTAGATTATTTTGGTGGAAATCAGCTGAATCTGTTTTGAAACTCGTGTCTGAATGCTATTACAAGAGAAGGAGTTGAAGGGGAAAAAAAACCCCACAGACAACTCTTGGTCCTTACCTGTAGGATGCTGGTCCATTTATTAGTTTTTTCCCCATTTACAGAGTTTGGGCCCACAGAGACCAGATGTTCCTTTAAGCAGGTATATTCTTGACGGTTGCCAGAATATGAGGAGAAGTTCACTACCTGGTACAATGTGTGCACTCTGACGTTAAATGCAAAATTCAAATGTAAATTTCCATGACTTTTCCCTGAGCAAAATCTTGAATTTGAATGACCTACTGTATGAAGAATGGTACAATGTATTGCCTGGGTACTCAGCAGAAAAAAACGAGCTATTTGAACCCATTAAATCTGTAAGCTTGATTTCCTGGTTCACAGACAATTTTAGTGCAAAACTTAGTTTTCATTGCTTAAACAGAATATATACTTCTTAAGACTAGACTTTACACCTCATAAACAAAATGGTCCTAATAAAACAAAATATATTTCTTTAATGGAAATAAAATCAATTCATTTACAAAGTACTGTAAGCCATTGAAAGTATATTTTTAACCCATAACACCATGTCACATTCAGCAAATTATATATATATATATCCATCCAACCATCCATCCATCCATTGTCAACCGCTTACTCCTTTTCAGGGTCACGGGGAACCTGGAGCCTATCCCAGGAGGCATCGGGCACAAGGCGGGGTACACCCTGGACAGGGTGCCAGTCCATCGCAGGGCACAATCACATACACTCTCACACACACATTCATACACTACGGACACTTTAGACACGCCAATCAGCCTACCATGCATGTCTTTGGACTGGGGGAGGAAACC
>JAFFST010055545.1:13127-25627 GCA_022414735.1 Noturus placidus
CCGTCAACGTTAAATAAATGTCTCCTAACAACAACAACAACAAAAAATCACCACATCAAAAGTTATACATTTTATTTCTTAATCAAGTTTTTTTTTTAAATTCTGTTTATTATTAATCTTAGAATATTTAGAGTGTCTTACTTTTACAACTGTTTACAGTATTATCATTTAATGTGTTCTTCTGCTAAGTAACTTCTGTTATAAACGTCATGATTTCTTTTGACAGCGTATCATGATCTTCCAAGGACGTCTTGACCAACAGGCCGGTCCTGAAGCACCAGACCCCATTTAAAACCACGCAGTCGGACGAATCTGAACGGGTCACCTTTACTTAACGACACAGTAGAACCTCTTAAAGCTGGAATACAATCTGACATCCGATCCTGTCAGAGCGCGAATCGCCAAGTGCACGCGTAATTGCTTTAGCCTGTCGCTCTGGTTAAAGATAGAAGCGGGTCGGATGCTGAGCCAGCGTGCGACTGGGTAATCTCGTAAACGCCAAAGAAATACACCACGCTCATCGCCGTCATCACGTCATCGATCACAACGTCAGCCACGACGATAAAAACCAATAATAGTAATTCTGCTATTTAAGCTATTAGCACTCAACATTATTCTCTCTGGAAATGAACAAAGGATGCATGGAGGAAAAGGAAATACGAATGAAGTCAGGAGAAGGCCGAGCATTCCCGCGGCCGACAAAAAAAAACAGCTATAAATCATTAGCATGGCTTTAGCCGTATAAGGGCTACGATCAGATGCTCATTAGGCTGCGAGGGCATGACGGATAGCACGCGCACAGGCTTTACACTTTAAAAGGTTTGATCTGGAGACAAATCAACCAGCGAACTGCTGCTGGAGTCTGGCCAGAAACCAGGAACTCTTTCATATCAGACGTGCCTACATACAAACATTTCGACAGAGCTGAATGGACCTTCTGGAATTCAAAAGTCGCCACAGAAAGGTTTGATATCGGCACTGATGTTCCCTGATGCAACACAGTGAGGTCTCTATGCTTAACATGTCTGAGGTCATTGATTGCTTGTCTGGCATATGAGCCTCGGGTCATATGATGCTCATGTTCACCAGATCACATGACCTTCACTGACAAAATGTGCGTGTGTGTGTGCGCGTGTGTGTGTGTGTGTGTGTGTGTGTGTCTGTGTGTGTGTGTGTGTGGTTTATTTAGGACGATATTGCACATACACACACAGTCTCTACAATGTATGTTCACTATGAAGACCTGTGTTGGATTATTATCTTTTCACAAATATCCTCTATTCTCCTTCTCGGAATCCCTCTCTTTCCTGTCACGGACAGTTCTTCTAAAAGTTCCTCTCCTATTTATATTCATTCCGTTGATATCATCACCCAGATCCTAATCATAACCATAAATAATGCCTTCAAACTGGCCTCGGATCAGTATAAAGGAGCAATGTATACTGACGTTGACGTGTGTACACCAAAACAGTCCCGTTACATCAACAAATTGGCATGCATATGTGTGTGTGTGTGTGTGTGTGTGTGTGCGTACGTGCAAATATTCTCCCGCTTTGAGCCCCATAGGACAGCTGTGTCAGTCACACAGAAAAAAAAACAATCACAGAAAGCTACTGCTGAGAGTTAATAATTATAAAAATAGAGTCGAACCGCATACACATGGATACAGAGGAGTCATAAGGAGGTTATAATGCCGATATGCATTAATGATGTTGTAAATCCGGTCTGAACGCCATTTGAAATGTCTAAATATATACAAAACAATATTTTATGCCGAAAACTGTCAATCAAGCTGCTTAGCTCTTATCACAAGATATAGAAGCACAATATAATCTAACTCCTCCAAGCTAATAAGGCATTTATTGTCCAGAAATAATCAATCAATCAATTTAAGAAGTGCACATGATCATCCTTTATTCCAAAGTGGTGTCTTTGGCTTGGCGTAGACTATACGAAACAAAAACAGAGAGCGTCGTACCCTTAACATGAGCTTGTTACGGAATGTCTTGCCTTTTCGTCCTCAGCAATGATCAACTCATCCATCCATCCATCCATCTTCAACCGCTTACTCCTTTTTCAGGGTCACGGGGAACCTGGAGTCTATCCCAGGGAGCATGGGGCACAGGGTACACCCTGGACAGGGTGCCAGTCCATCGCAAGGCACAATCACATACACACTCACACACACACTCATACACTATGGACACTTTAGACACGCCAATCAGTCTACCATACATGTCTTTGTACTGGGGGAGGAAACCGGAGTACCCGGAGGAAACCCCCAACACACGGGGAGAACATGCAAACTCCACACACACATGGCCCTGGTGGGACTCGAACCCTGGACCCTGAAGGTGTGAGGCGAATGTGCTAACCACTAACCCACCGCGCGACCAACTATGATCAACTCATAGATTTTGAATTTCAAATGTGTAGATGTGTAGTTTTTCGTGCACATCTAGGGGTCTAAAGTTGTCTGTGGTAGATCTGTGTCCCTCTAAAGAAGCCTTTACGGGTTCAGTGTAATCTGTACCCGCAAGATTTTCTCTCGCATACACCAAAAACAGCTAGAACAAGGAAAAAAACATTAACGATGAATTTAGTTAGCTAATTAATTAGGACACTGGTTATGCTAGTTTGTATCTGAATGGTTTGGGGTTTAAAGAAGTCTACAGATCGTGATGTAGCATTTCAATGTACAATTGACTCTGGTATATTGTGCATATGACAAATGAAATGACTTTGACTATGGCGTTAGTGTTTGTATTGCCATCTCCATAGGTTCGAACAATCATAAGTGGACAGTTACTGTATATGTACGTTAATCCAGAGAACATGCAAACGAACTGGAATCTTTCAATCGAGCTCTGCCAGATCATCTAGGCCAGTGGTTTTCAAAGTGGGAAACCACTTTGGGAAGCCAGGGGGCATGAAGGGGGCCTCAACAATTTGGTGTGAAAAATAAATTCTCACTCTGACTACCACACACACACACACACACACACAATCAATTCCTAATGTAATGTAATGTAAATATGTACGATGTAATTATTAATAAAACAAGTGGGATATATTCAGAAGTCTGTATTTGTAATGTGTTTTAAAGTCATCTTGCAAAAGGGGGCTTCGGACAAATGTTAACACCATTTGGGGGGCCGTGCCCTGGAAAAGTTTGGCCTCAGGAGTACATAGGGCTTTGCTACTGTTAAGATGGACATTAGCTAATCTTTCAATTTTTTGTCCAGCCCAGATGCCTGCATTATTCTACTCTTTCTCTCAATGGCGCTATGGACCACCGCCAACTGTTCTTTTATATTTCTGTTGCTATGGAGAAAAGCCTGAGTACGAGATACCCCCGATGCACTTCATGCCAATTGCCTCAGGATGTGTAACCCACATACCAGTTCTGAAGCATAGAAACAGTCTGCTTGATATGATGAACCATGCAAAATACTACACCTACTGCTAACAAGATAATAGAATTCAGCACAAACCGATGGCGTCTTAATGAGTTTCAGAGGATGATGTAGTGGCTTGGGGGGGGGGTTAACACCATGGGAAGCAGTCTGCTAAAACTAGAACATTACCATTACCGTTCCTTCTTCTCCTTCTCTCAATCAGACAAACAGAGAAATCAAGCCATGAGTGGATGAGAACTGAAAGAATCTGCTGCTAGAGTTCAACTCAAGATTCAAAGATTTGATTAATGGATCTAAAATTTCAAAGCTAAACCACATACTTTACTCCACACTCGGAAAAAAAGCCAAACGTTGTCTTCAAATCCTTACATGTTCTGTATAGAACCCGTCACCAGGGTTTTGCTATCTGAAAACTAGAACCATTACTTCTTAAAAGAACACTCCCTTAGCCGAGTTCATTGTTTTATTACTTACAAAATCCTAGCATGCAGTACACTCTTAAAACAAGGGGTTCCTTAAGAGTTCTTTGGATAAATAGGTCCAGTCGGGGAAATAAATATTGAATGCAGCAACATTTTTTTCAGTGAAATGAAACGGGGGGGGAAAGTATTGAATATGCTAAGAAAAAGCAGTTCTCCAAAGCAAGGTAAGATGAGAAACCGGCTAAAATCCGTAAGTGGTTAGAAAGTATTTATACCCCCTATAGGTGCAAATTAATATCAGTTGGATTGGTAAAATGATGGTCTATAAAAAGGCTTTTCGTTACCAAGGTGTCACAGAAGAAACATCTCATGATGGGTAAAAGCAAAGAGTTCTCCCAAGACCTTCACAACCTTATTGTTGTGAAACATATTGATGGAATCAGATACAGGCATATTTCAAAACTTCTGAATCTTCCAGTAAGCGCCATTGGGGACATCCACAAGTGGAAGCAACATTACTCCGTCATCAACCGGCCATGCACAGGAGCACCTTGGAAGATTTCTGTCCAGGGAGTCAGAAGGATATTCAGAAGAGTGGCATAAGAGCCAATGACCGCTCAGAAAGAGCTCCAGAAACACTTTGAGACAGCAGGTACCATCCTCACAGAGAAAACAATAGACAATGCACTCCACTGCTCATGCTCACACCACAGGTCTGCATTACTAAAGAAAAGGCATGTCGAAGCTCGTTTAAACTATAACTCATTTGGACAAGCCTATGAAATACTGGGAGAGTATAGTCTGGTCAGATGAGAGCAAAATTTAACTTTTTGTCTGTGATACTACACACCATGTTTGGTGAAGGAATGGCACTGGACGTCACCCTAAAAACACTACACCAACAGTGAAGTTTGGAGGTGAAGCATCATGCTGTGGGGCTGTTTTTCATCACATGGTACTGGCAGACTTCATATAATTGAAGGAATGATGAATGGAGCCCTTTAATGGGAGATTCTTGAGAAGAATCTGTTGCCATCCACCAGGATGATGAAGATGTGACGTGGGTGGAGCTTCCAGCAGGATAACAATCCAAAGCATACAGCAAAGGAAACTCTCAATTAGTGTCAGAGAACAACTATCATGGTGTTAAAATGGCCCAGCCAATCACCTGACTCGAATCCAATTGAATAAGATTTAAAGATGATATGTTTAGAAGAACGGACCAAAATCACACCTGAATACCGCGGCCCGTTAATTTCTTCATGCAGGAATTAAACTGGGAAAATCTTTTAAAGTTATACTCTAGAACCCTGCAAGAACAGATGTTTCAGAAAAGAGTTTGATCGAAACCATTCGAAAAGCTGGAACTGTTACTATCCAAAGAACCTTTGAGAACCCACTTTTCTTCAAAGTCTAGTCTGCTTGGATAACTGGGTTTTTCTTGGAACCCTTTCAATAGGAAAATGTAGTAGTTTACATAGAACATTTAAGGGGTTCCTCCCAGACGAAAAACTGAGATACAGAGTGATAGTATATTGATACTGTTATATACTGTCTTAACATATCATGATACACTTTACAGGGATTAGGGTATCACTCTATTGTAGGGTTCTACATAGAACCCTTAAGTGTTCCACCAAAGGAACAACAAAAAGCTTTTAATGTTCTAGGCTTAGAGGTTCTTTTAGAGCTCTACAATTAGCAGCTTCTCTATTAGAAAGAGTACCGTGTAGAACGCTTTTAGGAAGCTATCCAAAGGACCCTTGAGGACTCCCTTCTTCTAAACCTGAAACAAGCAACTGGGTGGTCAAATCAACTTTCATACAACTTGTATAATCTTCCATCCCTTACCTTGTTAAAAAATCTTTTCAATTAAATCTTTGATGCCCTATGATGGACTGGCGTCCCATCCAGTGTGTATTTCCGTCTCATGCCCAGTGGGAGGACAGGCAACATTTTATATTCCAAGAACCCTTCAATAAACCTTTTTTCTTTCTAAAAGTGTACTAAAAAAAAACAAGAGCACACAGAGCTGTGTACCTGTACACCATGCCAGTCACGGCTGGTCCCGAGTCCTGAAGCGAGACGCCATGTGTGTTGAGGAACTCCTCCAGGTGTTTGAGCTCCAGGTGTGTATTAGTCCTCAGTCCACCCCAGCACATGAACGGATAAGTTTTGTCCACTGAGTTGTCCCTGTTGATGCGAGTCTGTGCTCTGTCTCCACTCACCTTGTGAATTCCTTTGGGCTTCAGGTTGGGGATTTCTGAGCAAGTCGCTTTGTATAAGTACATCTCTCGTAGTCTGCTCCTCTGAGGGTTCTACTTAAAGGTCCGGGAGACCTACAGTGTCTACAGAGTTCTACAGTGTCCCAGTGAGAGATGGTTGTCCTCTGGATTGAGTAGAATGAAACGATTTTCTTCTCAGAAGTACAGAAACTTCAGCAGTGGTGTTTCGGTGTGTTTTGTTTGCTCCTGGGTTGATCGGCTTGGCTTGATTTCCCTCTCCAGTACACACCATGGGAATCTGGCACATTTTTCCCTCCCTCTCTCTCTCCCTCTTGCTCCATCCATCCCTCCGCCTTCTCTATGTCTCTCTCACTCATGCTCCACCTCTCTTTCCTGGTCATTCGTCCTCTCATCCTTTCACTCATCCACTTTTTCCATTATTCTTTCATCCCTTTTACACCGTTGGGAACTGGGCCAAACATCGTGACCTTTCTGGAGCCTAGAGGTATCTTCGGTTTATCTCTCTGGAGAAACCAGCTGGCTTTGTTTTCAGAACTTTTTTCTTTTTTATTTTACAAAAATGATTCTGATTAGAACCCACTTATAATGTTAGAACTGTTAACTATCCAAACCCTTGTGGAATCCTTGTTTTCTAATACTCTTTAAAAAAAAAAACATTGAAAAATGGTTCCTCTGGGATTCCTTGGATCATTAATGGTTTTTAGCTAACTGAAAGAGTTCTACATGGAACCCATACAGATAGGGAAACACTCGATTGTAGGTCATGCATAGAAGTAGAACAACCAGAAAGATTATAAATTTGTGGGACTAGAACGTCCCTTTTATTTTCTAAGCGTCAGATGATGGGTTCCTCAAGGGTTCTTTGAATATTTAAGGGATTTTAGTTAACTAAACATGCTTTACCTGGAACCCTGTAAATATGGAAACACTCTACTTTAGGATTCTACAGAGAACCTTTAAAGGTTCCTACAGAAGAACAACTGAGAGTTGAGTGATGTGACAATATTATATCAATATTTGGATATGTTCACGTGTTCCTCTGGGGAAACCCTTACAGATTTCAAGTGAAGGCTTTTACTCTTACAACATTAAAAAAAGATTTGAAAAAATCTAGAACCATTATTTAAAGAACCTCTGGACAACTCTTAAAGGTTCTTTGTAGAACCCTACAATAGATAGTTTCTTTATCATAGAGGGTAGAACCCTTTAAGCAAGCTAAGGACTCCAAAGAACCCTTTAGATTATTCACAAAGCTCAACCATGACGTATACTTCTAGAAAAAATTGGTTCTTTGGCTAGTCAAACATTCTGATTAGAGCCATTGGCTATCCAAAGAACACTTGAGGATCCTTTACAGAGAGTCTAGTTCATTGTTTAATTACTAACAAAAATCCAACCTTGCAGAGTCCATCCATCCATCCATCCATCCATCTTCTACCACTTACTCCTTTTCAGGGTCCCGGGCAACCCGAGTCTATCCCAGGGAGCATCAGGCACACGGTGGGGTAGACCCTGGACAGGCTAACCTTGCAGAGTGCTACTAGACTAAAGTGTTCCTCAAGGCTTCTTTGGACAAGCAGAAGATTTTAGATAAGTAAAAGACTAAAACTGTTGTAGGGTTCTACATAGAACATTAAGGGGTTCGCTCAGAAAAACATCCAGAGTTGTGCAACAAGACAATATAGTATTTATACTGTAATATATTAGCATCATGATGCCCTTTATAGGGATTAAGGAAACATTATATTGTAGAATGTATATGTAGAACCTTTATTGGCTAACCCATAAGAACCAAACACAACACAATTGATGGTTCTAGAGTTAATCTTTATTTGGTGGGACTAATGATCTACCATCTTATCACAGTCAGCGCACCGATGCTTCTCTCACTCTTACACTTTTTCCATCATTCTATTTAACAAAGCATGGACTTAGACCAGACATCGTGACTTTTCAGCCCTTGGCTGGCAAGGCTGGGACTTTAGCCGTGACAACATGTCTGGTCAGGGGGATTGTGGGAATGTCTTGTAGGAAACATTTTCCATATTAAAAGAATTCATCACTTCCTTTGCCAAATACCACGAAAGAAATGCAATGCACATTCATCACTCATATTCGAAAATATGTACACCTTCAGCTGTGAGAAAGCAAAGGAGGTCAACGCGCACTCGGGCTGGACGGACAGACAGCTGTGATCAGAGTTCGCTAACAGTGGGTGAAGTGGAAAAACTGAGGTGTACTTCCAACAGTATGCAGCGATGATTGTACAAATGCAAAGGTTATTTATAGCTGACTGACACAGACAGGAAAATAACATAAGGGCTTTTCACACTCTGATATATTTGTTTTCTTACTGTCGCATTGATCCAATTTTTTCATCTTCAACTCTGCTGCCAAAATCCATAAATCATCTAATATGACCAAATACTTCACTTAAGCGTGTTGTGCTGGGAAAAGCCGATGAAGTAATGCCACTCTGGTGCTCTGCAAGGTCATATTTGATTGACAGCACAGTGATTTACAGTGTTCTGGCGACAAATTCCCATCTATGCAGACGCAAATATTCTATTTTTTTTTTACTTGGATAAGCTACTTCATTACTCATCTTCAGCAAGAACATTTGGTCAAATTGCATCACTTCTCAGATGACGTAAAAGTAGTTATAGATCACTATTTTGCACGTCAAACCTAGTCCTATAATGAAACAAATCAGCCATAGTATTGAAATCACCTGCCTAATATTGTGTAGATCCACTTTGTGCAGCCAAAACACAAGTCTGACTCATCGGGACATGGACTCCACAAGATGTCTGAAGGTGTGCTGTGTTAGCTGGCACCAAGACATTAGCAGCAGATTCATTAAATCCTGTAAGTTGTGAAATGGAGACTCCATGGATCAGAGTTGTTTGTCCAGAACATCCCACACATGCTCAGAGATCTGGGGACTTTGGAGGCCGAGTCAACACCTTGAACTCTTTGGCATGTTCCTCAAACCGTTCCTGATCAATTTTTGGCTGTCTACATGATCCATCCATCCATCCATCTTCAACCGCTTACTCCTTTTCAGGGTCACGGGGGGAACCTGGAGCCTATCCCAGGGAGCATGGGGCACAAGGCAGGGTACACCCTGGACAGGGTGCCAGTCCATCACAGGGCACAATCACATACACACTCACACACACATTCATACACTACGGACACGTTAGACACCTGTCTACATGATGTACAATAAAAAATACCTTCTTCCATTGCTTCATGGTCCAGTTCTGATGCTCACAAGCCCATTGCAGGTGTTTTCAGCGGTGGACAGGGGTCAGCATGGGCACTCTGAACGGTCTGCAGCTACGCAGCCCCATCGTACTCCAAGCTGTGATGCACTTTGTGTTCTGATAACTTTCTATCAGAGCCAACATTAACTTTTTGAGCAGTTTGTGCTACAGTAGCTCTTCTGTGGGATCGGACCACACGGGCAAGCTTTCGTTCCCAACGACCCTGTTGCCGGTTCACCGGTTGTCCTTCCTTGGACCACTTTTGGTAGGTACTAACCACTGCATATGGGGAACACCCACAAGACCTGTCGTTTTGGAGATACTCTAATAAATGTATAAAATGATATGATGCGTTATTCTTGAATAAATAAATATAACACATCTAATCATTTGGAGGTAGAAGTGGAATGAAACACTTCGGGACATGCTTTTATAGGAAAATAATCAGCTTAAGGATGTTAACAGTATCTCACAACACCATATGGTCGTTGACTATTCCATATCCTTCAATAGCATATTTTCTTTAGAATCTTCAGGGGGGATTCTTATTGAAACAAATGACTATTTATCCGGAGCCCTGACGATCCGTGGATCAAGACTCTGGGTGTCGTGTGTTCTCTCTGTATTTGTGTTTCTGGGTCATGCTAAATACTCAGAGTTTCCCTCCAGCAAAATGGCCCACAAAACCTCATTTTTAATGAGCTCTCGTTAGACTATACACGAGTTAGACATCAATCAAAGACAAGTTCCTCTTATCGGCTGGAAAATGGTAGCGTATCATTCTTCACACTTTTCCCTCAAATCATTTCTCTCAGTTCTCTTGGACACAGTATATTTGGTGATTTGGCTGAAGATTAGAAAGTGCTCTGTGTGAATTTATCAGCAACACAATCACACACACACAGTGTGTGAAAGAGAGAGAGAGAGAGAGAGAGAGAGGGAGAGACTGAGAGTGAGAGAGAGAGAGAGAGAGAGGGGGAGAGATTGAGAGTGAGAGAGAGAGAGAGAGAGTGTGAGAGAGAAGGGGAGAGACAGAGAGTGAGAGAGAGAGAGAGGGAGAGAGAGAGAGAAAGAGAGTGAGAGAGATAGAGGGAGAGAGAGAGAGAGAGAAAGAGAGCGAGGAAGAGAGAGGGAGAGAGAGAGAGAGAAAGAGAGAAAGAGAGTGAGGGAGAGAGAGTGAGAGAGAGAGAGCGAGGAAGAGAGAGACAGAGAGAGAGAGCGAGAGAGATGGAGAGAGTGAGAGAGAGAGAGAGAGAGAGAGAGAGAGAGTGAGAGAGACAGATTTTTTAACATGAATTTTTAAAATTCATTACTAGGTAAATTAAAGTTAAAGAAGTCATTGTCATTTTCATGGACAGGACCCGGCTAATATAATACTGCTAATGTTTTCAGAAAGAGACGTAAAAACGACATTGGAAGAAAATGTTCTTTTATCACATCTCATTTTCACAGTCCAATCTCCTAAACTGCCTTTCATCACTTCGCCCTTCACAGTGAAACCGCCTGAAGGAGGTCAGCCTTAAAGTATGAAACCGGTCTAAATTTCTGCTAATGAACACAGAAGAAAAACGTGAACATCGTCTCAAACAATCTCTGAGAAAGTCCTTCCATGTTCACCAGTCTGAGGGTGTAACTTCCCGAAAGGTCTGAAAACCTGACTGGCCTGCTCAAGGTTTACATGTTTACGACATGGATACGATGTGTTTCTATGGTTACGACATGGTTACAATGTGTTTACATGTTTACGACATGTTTATGACGTTTACAACATGGTTACGATGTGTTTACATGTCTACGACATGTTTATAATGTTTACGACATGGGTTACGATGCGTTTACATGTTTACGACATGGTTACGATGCGTTTACATGTTTACGACATGTTTATGATGTTTACAACATGGTTATGATGTGTTTACATGTTTACAACATTTACGACATGTTTACGATATGGTTACGATGTGTTTACATGTTTACGACATGGTTACGATGTCTTTACATGTTTAGAACATGGTTATGACGCGTTTACATGTTTACGACATGGTTACAATGTGTTTACATGTCTATGACATGTTTATGACGTTTACAACATGGTTACGATGTGTTTACATGTCTACGACATGTTTATGATGTTTACGACATGGTTACGATGCGTTTCCATGTTTACAACATGTTTATGATGTGTACGACATGGGTACGATGCGTTTACATGTTTACAACATGTTTACGATGCGTTTACATGTTTACAACATGGTTATGATGTGTTTACATGTTTACAACGTTTACGACATGTTTACGACATGGATACGATGTGTTTACATGTTTACGAAATGGTTATGATGTCTTTACATGTTTACAATGTTTACGACATGTTTACGACATGGTTACGATGTGTTTACATGTTTACGACATGGTTACGATGTGTTTACATGTTTATGACATGGTTACGATGCGTTTACATGTTTACGACATGGTTACGATGCGTTTACATGTTTGCGACATGGTTACAATGTGTTTACATGTTTCGACATGTTTATGACGTTTACAACATGGTTACGATGTGTTTCCATGTTTACGACATGGTTACAATGTGTTTACATGTTTACGACATGTTTATGACGTTTACAACATGGTTACGATGTGTTTACATGTCTACGACATGTTTATAATGTTTACGACATGGGTTACGATGCGTTTACATGTTTACGACATGTTTATGATGTTTACAACATGGGTACGATGCGTTTACATGTTTACGACATGGTTACGATGCGTTTACATGTCTACAACATGTTTGATGTTTATGACATGGTTACGATGCGTTTACATGTCTACGACATGTTTGATGTTTATGACATGGTTACGATGCGTTTACATGTTTACAACATGGTTACGATGCGTTTACATGTTTACAACATGTTTATGATGTGTACGACATGGGTACGATGCGTTTACATGTTTACAACATGGTTACGATGCGTTTACATGTTTACGACATGGTTACGATGTCTTTACATGTTTACAACGTTTACGACATGTTTACAACATGGTTACGATGTGTTTACATGTCTACGACATGTTTATGTTGTTTACGTCATGGTTACGAGGCGTTTACATGTTTACAAAAAGGTTACGATGCGTTTA
>JAFFST010055545.1:30627-43903 GCA_022414735.1 Noturus placidus
CAGATTGATGTCATGATCCAGTTGGTGCCAAAATAAAATCCTTATTATTGTTGCTGCTAAAGCCTTACCTACATTACTAGCTATCAAGAATTCCTCCTTTGTACCACTAATTTTACACCCACTTTCAGCTAAAAAGCTTTAGCAAGCTTTTAGCTTGAAAACCAGCTAGCTAACCGGAAAAAAAAAAAAAAAAAAAAAAACATAGCAAGTTTGTTTATTCAAATGCAGATAATCCTGCTGCTAGCCACAGCTAGCTTTTAAGTTGCTAATTAGCTATGCATCCAGCTCAAATGAAAATCAGATTCATTGATTTGGTTGTACGGATAAGTGAAAACGCTAGAGTAAGTTTTAGACTAGCTAATCAGATACCTAAATTAAAAATAACTAAATAAATAGCAAGTCTGTTTATTTGAAGAGCTAGACCGGATGCTAGCGCTAGGCTGAATGTCTTAGCTAGTGACCTAAATGAAAAAAATAGCAGTCTGTACTTGTCTAAATCATAATATTAGTCAGCTTAGGCAGTGTTTTAATGACTTTCAGAGATGATAAACTCCATTTATTGATGTAATATGACAGAATGTAGCATGCTCATGGCTAGCAATGCCTGGTTCAGTTCATTAACGGATAAGAAGGAGAAATATTTGACTTTAGTGTCAGTGTTTTCTCGAAAAGTGTACCTCAGATAGCCTGTGTTCAGCAACTGCAGACATATTTCTGACCACTCTGGCTAACAAATGCAAACAAAAAAGGAAAGTAAAAAAGCGCTAGCAGAGAGTAAGGATTTTTTTTTTTATGAGTTGGTGAGGTGTTGATGGAAGAGGTGGGTCTTTAGCTGTTTTTTAAAGATGGTGAGAGATTCTGAGGTCCGGATTGAGGTTGGAAGTTCATTCCACCACTGAGGAAGAGTTAGTGTGAAGGTCCAATAAGGGACCTTGTGCCACGCTGAGTAGGAACTACTAAACATCGGTCTCTAAACAATCAAAGATTACGTGTGGGAACATAAGCTTTCAGGAGAGAGTTGAGGTAGGAGGGCGCTGTTCCAGATAAGGACCTGTAGGTGAGCATCAAGGCCTTGAATTTGATGCGGGCTGCTACAGGAAGCCAGTGCAGGGAGATGAAGAGGGGTGTGACATGGGTTCTCTTCACCTGGTTGAAGACAAGGCGTGCTGCAGCATTCTGAATCATCTGCAGAGGTCTGATGGAGCTGGATGGGAGGCCTGAAAGTAAAGAGTTGCAGTGGTCCAGTTTTGAGATAACAAGAGCCTGGACTAGTATCTGTATGGCCTAGTCAGAGAGGGAGGGTCGGACTGTCTTGATGTTGTACAGGATGAATCTACAGGACCGAGCAGTTGTTGAGATGTGGTCTGTAAAGGTCAAGCTTATAATGAATTAAACACCTCTCCTGTTTCCCAGTTATCATCCTGTCAGTTACAACTGATATGTTACATAGACTATACAACCATCGTTGGGTTGCAACAGACTCGTTGAAGACTTTTACCCATCAGCCTTTGCCACAGTGGGTTTATTTCACGATTATGAGCACTGTAGGTGAGTTGAATAATTCACAGTGGTAATGTGGATCCATGTGGACCTCTGCTCTGAGTCTTGCGTCCGTCAGAGACGAACATGCATCACTGCTGCTAAGTGGATGGAAAGTAAGGGACGAGACAGGAAATGGAGAAGAGAAGGATATCGTAGCCAATTCTACAGATGGCAGGAAGGAAACCTAAGCACAGCTAGGTCATTCCCTGACACAGAGAGAGAGAGAGCGAGAGAGAGAGGTGAGGACTCGTTCAGGTGCTCAGTAAATCAACCCTACTCAGTCTACAGTTTACAGCCACAGACACTGCACAGATGGAGTTGACCTTTTGTGCAGTCTATTGTTAGACACAGAGGAAAGAAAGGTAAAAGATTAAGCAAAGCTCCACCTTTTCAGGAACTTTTTCCAGAAACTTTTACTGCATTTCCGCAAAAAGAACCAGAATGGATTTAAGTTCCTAGAAGTCATTTAGCTTCTGAACGATTCATGCTTTTTGAAGGATAAATTTTCGGTCACAAGCAGGTTTCGCTCCTCTCTTATTCGGAAAATCAGTCTTTGAATCATCGAATCGTTCAGTAATTACAAAGATTTGCTCCTCTTTCATTCAGTGAGTCAGTGTCTGAATCAGTGAATCTTTTGATTTGTGTTTGATTCAGCGAATCCTTTTCAGTCAGGACTGAGCTTCACTCCACTCGCATGTTAGTGTTTGAGTCAGTGAATCTTTTGATTCAGTGCATTCTTGTGATCATGACCAAGATTCGCTGGTCTTTCATTTACAGCGAATTTCATTTGTGGTCATGACAGAAAATTTACTCTTCTGTCATTCGGCGAATCAGTGAACCGTTTGGTCTTTATGGGTCGATGTTTGATTCGGTGAATCTTTGTGGTCATGACAGAAAATTCACTCTTCTGTCATTCGGCGAATCAGTGAATCGTTTGGTTTTTATGGGTCGATGTTTGATTCGGTGAATCTTTGTGGTCATGACAGAAAATTCAATCTTCTGTCATTCACCGAATCAGTGAACTGTTTGGTCTTTATGGGTCGATGTTTGATTCGGTGAATCTTTGTGGTCATGACAGAAAATTCACTCTTCTGTCATTTGGCGAATCAGTGAACCGTTTGGTCTTTATGGGTCGATGTTTGATTCGGTGAATCCTTGTGGTCATGACAGAAAATTCACTCTTCTGTCATTCAGCGAATCAGTGAACCTTTTGGTCTGAATGGAACACTGATTCAGTGAATCCTTGTGGTCATGACCAAGATTCACTCCTCTATCAATCAGCGAGTCATGGTAAAAATCCAAGGATCTTTTTGTTTGGATGGGTCAGTGTTTGATTCAGTGAAGCATAGCGTTCATGAACAATATTTGTCCTTCATTCATTTCGTGTTTGAATGTTAAAATCAGTGTTAAAATCCTTTCAAGCTCACATTTACTGAATCAGTGTTTAAATCTGTGAATCTTGGGGTCTGTATGGGCCAGTATTTGATTCAGTGAATCATTGTGGTCACAACTAAGATTCACATTTCTTGCATTCAGTGAGTCAGTGTTTGAATCAGTGTTTTATCTCTCGGTTCTTTTTACACATCGGCGAATGATGTAATCCTTTTGTTCGGGACTGAGATTTGAATCAGTGATTCATTCAGTCATGACCAAGATTCACTTCCTTCTCATTCATTGTATTAGTGTTTGAATCAAAACACATGGTGAACTCATGAGCCCATTTGATAGCTGCCAAAATAATAGGCCGTGCTTTCATCACACACACACACACACACACACACACACACACACACACACACACACACACACACACTTTGTTGTTTCATAAAGCCAGAGGCTAGGACTGAATAACACAGCAATGGTTTTGACATACTGTACCTATAATAGATCTCGACTTAATTACTTTGGTCTCGAGGGGTCTAACTGAGCAGAGTATTATCACTTCACGTGTGAAAGAGACAAATAAACGACAAATTGAATGAAAAAGTTTCCTTTTGTATTTGATTGTCAAGAGCCTGAGGGTTTGGCTTATTTTTCCAGCAGAGCAGTGCGGCGTACACACACGAAGAGAGGGTGGAAATGATTACACACCAGAGTATTTTCTGTGTAATACAATTTATCACATATATTTTGCTCCTGAAGGTGGGACTGAATAATTGACGATGGTAAACTGGGTCTAACACACACCAGAGAAGCAGATAAATCTTATTAGCTTACTGCCGGTTAGTGGTATGGAGGGACAGACGGCAGAGAGGTGAACGACGTCAGAGAATGACCCGGTCAATTCCACAGCCTAAGCGCAGATAGATCAGTCTCTGACTCCAAGAGAGAGGTGAGAACTCGTTCAAGTGCTCAGAAAATCGACCCTACAATTACGTGGACAAATAACAAGCGCTCCAGTCCTTTTATATAACAATATTTTATACCAGTAGCGCAGTAGTTTGTGTTTTTTTTTTTCGTGATTGGACGATTAGATCACATGATAGACCAGGCGGATCCAGGAAGTTTTTGGAGCGAGAGATGGAGAGAGATGCATACCATTTTTAAGCTTGTCACTCAACCTCCATCTTGGAAAAACACCCACTTACCTTGGAATTCCTACATAGCTCAACCCGCAGTTCAGCATATGACGTCAAATCGACAGCCACTCATCATCAACAGCAAATAAAAACATCGTTTCACAGCTTTAAATGAGTTTATAGTAGTATTTCATTTAGATCAATCAACATACACTTATTAGTTGCTTCAATCTACAATGCCGTCCATGCAGTCTGTTGTTTGGAGGAAGTAGAATAACATAAACTCATGATCACTAATGGGGGTTTTTTCCCCCAGTTTATAGCTCAAACATCCCCAGCTTGAATATTACAGAATAAGTTCTGAGTCAATCCAAATGCAGGAAGAGTTGTACGGAGTCTATGCAATAAAGTATTCAATGAATTCCAAAGATTATACATCTTCATGGGAATAGAGAGTGAACGGTATACAGTAACTTGTTGCTAAACGAATCTGAACTATTTTGCATGTGAAACACTATGCAGTTTATCTCGGAGCGAGAGAGAGAGAGATTTAGAGAGAAGCGGTGTGAGTGAGTTCTGTTGCTCCGATTCCGTATCCGATCACGTGACTAACAGAGCAGAGCAGAGAGCGAGATTTTCACCAGAGAAATTTACCGTCATTACACAGCTTCTCACAGCGGCGTTTCATTCAGCTCATATTGTGCTGTTTGTTAAAGGGGCTGTGATTATTAGAGAGAACGAGATGTACGTTTACTCGCAACGGGCCTCAAGTATATATCTGGATACAAAGCTTGATGGAGTTTTGGGCGGCTGCGACTCAGTCGGTGGAGCGGGTTGTCCACTAATCCTCTAATCGAAGGGTTGGCGGTTCGTTTCCCGGCCCGGATGACTCCACATTCCGAAGTGTCCTTGGGCGAGACACTGAACCCCAAGTTGCTCCCGATGGCAAGTTAGCACCTTGCATGTCAGCTCTGCTCCCATTGGTGTATGAGTGTGTGTGTGAATGGGACCATTTATTTACCATTTTTATTTGTACCCATGGGTTTTTTCCGAAAATCCAGTTCAGTTGAGAAAAGTGGTTCTACATTGCCTCCTGAGTGTGTGTACATGTAAATGTACATATAAGTTCCAGTTCCAGCACAAAGAGAGCTCCATAAAGACATGGTGTGTTACGGTTAGAAGAATTCAAGTATCCCCCACCACCCTGACCTCAACCCCACCAAACACCATTTGGTTGAACTAGAACCAGAGCCTCTTTGACTTCAGCGCCTCTGATCTCAACCTGACTAACGCTCTTGAAGCTGAATGAACACACATCCCCACAGCCACGCCCATTTATAATCTAACGGAAAGCCTTCCCAGAAGACTGGAGCGCATTATAACAGCAAACGGGGAATAAATCTGGAACGTCGGAGATGTTCAGCCAGCACATAATGGTGTGATGTCCGGGTGTCCGCATACTTCTGGCCACACAGTGTATGCTATGAACGAGCAGGATGATAATACATACATACAAACGGTTGCTAATAAATAACTCGACGGGATTTGACTGGGCAGAGCATCTTAAGTATCCCCACTATCCATAGCTGTAGAGCATCTTCAACCTTCTGCACGCTCCATCATCATGACCTGATGATTCTCTTAATGCGTTCATGTTTAACCTGGTACACCTGCAATGAAACCCATTCATTTGAATCACACTGTATGAAACAGGAAGTAGCAAACAGTAAGCCCTTCGCTTTGTCCTGTTCAGAATGACGGTGGATCCGGACCTGGTTTTGTGGTGGTGTTGTTTTGATTTTTGTCCTTGACAGTGATCTCAGAAGCACTCTGCTGTGGAAAAGGTACCGAGGAATGAAACTACTTCTAAATGTTGTCAAGCATTAAAAAGTAAATTTATTTTTATTTTTTAATCCCTGTAAGTTTGCTGCTCATACGCATTACTAGCGTTACGTAGCTTGCTAACGAATGAATCAGAAGTCAAAGGTCCTATAAGTGAGTAAATACCTGCTGTTTAGCATTAGCTAGCAGTGTACTCAATGCATTGCTGGTTTATGTTAGCTGCTGTAATCGATGCTAGTCTAACCTCGCGTGAGCAAAGAAACCCAGCTAGCTTAGTTCAATGTAGCCAGTTAACGCAAGCAAATTAGCGAAATTTACCACGACAAATGTTTTCAAATGAGATGGAGTCCGTGCCTTCTGCGAAGGTGAAGGAGATGCTTTATTTGTGTGTGAATATTAAAGCATTTCATCCTCGAGTTCCAAACGTACAGCGTGTCTTCCTTTAATACTTTACCGTACTGGAAAATTGCGGTGGTATTTAGCGGAACAAAACCATCCAGGACGTACTGATTATAAGGAAATAATGAACTTCCGGGCGTTAACGGTGACACTGCTTCATGACACCAGCTCATCGTTGATTATTCTCCTAAAACAGCACAACACTGAGTGTTTTAGTTCTTCATTTTTAATCATAGTGTCCAGCTTTCGTAGTTATTGAGCACTCTTACACACACATGACTGTGACCTGTTTCACTATTCAGCATGCAGCAGATGTTCGTGTGTGTGTGTGTGTGTGTGTGTGTGTGTGTGTGGTGCAACATCTTCCTCTAACATAGTCTGCACTCACAACCCCAAACACACTCACTACTCTGTCTGTACTCATTCATTATTAAAAGCCTACCTCTCTGTGACATCAGTTCTGTTCCTTCCTTAGCCTCTGTGCTACCAGAACACACACACACACACACACACACACACACACACGTTTTCTTTGGTGATTACAACACCGGTTGCTAGGGTATTATTTTAGCACTAGTCTGAAGTTAGGGAGTCGTCAGTATAACAATAACTAATTACGTCATATGTTTTATAACTTACTCTATTAGACTGTAATGTCTTTAAAAAAATGTCTTATAAAAAAAACATCTAAAAGCAAAATCTACTGAACATAATTCATTTATTCATTCCAAAGGGAAAAAAAGTATCAATCATTTTCTGAAATCGGATTCAGCAGGATCAGATCGATATCTGTCGTATTATTCCTATTGCGTGGAATACACGTGGATATTTTCTTTTAAGACGCTTTAAATCATTCGACTCATGTTATTACACAATACAAATGAAAAACCAGTATTGTAATGATATGTAAATAAAAATACAATCCAATAAATAGATGGAAGCGCTCTAACGTTGCTTTTAACGAGCTGGCGAGACGAGACAGTGGCGGCGTTTACGTAAGAATATAGTACTGAGGAGAAAAGCGTTAGCGTGACTCTTACTGCTGTGTGCACTTAATAACATCCATGAATTTTAGTTTGTCGTTTGCAGTCTCTACGTTTTTTTACTTCGTCTTACGCTGATTTAAAAGGGATTTCTTTTTTCCGTTCCTTCTCTTGGTTAAATTTAAAGAATGAATGTTCTGGTTATTAGCTGTAGAAATGGTACATTCTGACTTTTGGTCATCCGTCTATGGTGGAGATCGGGCCGTTGGTGCCGAGTGAAGCGGACGTTCCGGTTGCTCCAGATTCAGGCCGTTTGGCCCTGGGCACCATCAGCTCCTCCTTGTTCCTGTCGGGTTTGACTAGTAGGACGTAGCACTTGGGAAGGAAGATGCATGCGAGCAAGCCAAAGCTGGAAGCCAGGATGGCGAAGATCTGCACGGCCACCATGAACTTTCCACGCGTGCTCAGGTAAGCAGGAACGAAGGAGATCCAGACGATGAAGAACACCAGCATGCCGAAGGTGATGCACTTGCCCTCGTTGAAGTGGTCCTCGAGCCGGCGTGCCACGAAGGCAAACACGAACGCCATCAGCGCCAGGAGCACGTCGTAGCCGAAAATGCAGCAGATGAAGATGATGTTGCCTGGATCGCACTCCAGGATGATCTTGATGTTCTGGGCGGCTGTGTTCTTCACGGGACGAGGCGGGAGCAGGATGAGCCACACGGTGCAGGCTATGGCTTGGATCAACGCGCACACGATCATCATGGTCCTCTGTTGAGGAGGTTTGATCGGATCGATGTCATTTTTCTGCGGTATGGCCGGAGCGATCGCCGCCGTGTCACCGCTCTGCTCGGAGGCGGCCGCCGCCTCTTTGGCCGCTTTAGCTGCCACCCTCATGGCTTTGATGGCTCTCGCTCTGAGCATAAGCAGAGATGATTTGCCCATGAGGGACGACAGAACCAGGGCGAAGCCGAGCGCCAGTGCCACCTGGCTGGTCATGCAGGACCAGGGCCGTGGCTCACCCAGGAACACGATGGAGCAGAGGAACGTGACCACCAACCCCAGCAGCAGCGTGAAGCTCAGCAGCGCATCATTGGCCTGCACCAGGGGCGTGTTTAGGTTCTTTAGGAACACAATGGCCACCATGATGGTCAGGAGAGCACCAAAAACAGAGATGACGATCAGTGTGATGCCCAGAGCCTCACTGAAGTCCAGGAACTCGATGGTCTTGGGCACGCAGGCGTCACGATTGGTGTTGGACCAGAAATCCTCACCACACTGAATGCAGCCTCTGGCGTCTGTTAAGAAGATGAAATCACGAATTGTCCATTTCTCTATTTTTACAGTTTCCTCAATCGAACTGTAATATTCAGTTTACTTCTACATAGTAGTATATACTAATTAACACATACACACAAGCATACACTTTATAACTACAGCATGATGTCGTTAAGAATTATTGGCACCCTTCTTTTAAAAATGTATATAAATATGGCAATGATTGTGCTTCATGGTACATTTATCTAATTTTTAACTAATATATATATATATATATATATATATATATATATATACACACACACACACACATACATACACACACACAATATAGTCGTAATAATCATAATTTTTATGGTGTCAGTGAACTGATTTTGTTTGTTTTTCGTTGTTGTTCTTTATATATTGTTTGCTTATATTTAGTAAGTGTGCCAATAATTAGTCAATGATAAGATTTTTAAACTCGTGGAACCTTTTTTGTGCTTTATTACAGATTAATCACTAATATTGCCACAATAAAGGTTCAGAATGGCAGTTAAATCCGCCAAAATGACATCTATGGATAAAACATTAATAGTATCAACTGTATAGAAAATATTTAGCATGTATTGTGTGTTACGTGTGTGTAATTAGAGCGATCATGATCTTCTGCTTTTGTAATCGGATCTTTAGCATAAAACATATATGATTTTGCAGTTTATGTATATAGCATGTATTAATGAAAAAACAGACAACCCAGTGTATGTACACACACACACACACACACACACAAGAAGTGAGCTGGAGAATCTGACCTGTAGTGTTAGAAATCTCTCCATCTGCACACGGGATGCAGTCAAAGCAGCAGACGGGTTCTCCCTGCCGGATGCCCATACGTGTGCCGGGTTGGCATCTCTCGCTACACACTGAGCGCGGCGTCTGCAAAACCAACAGCACAGGGACACATGCAGCAGATCGCATGCAACAGATCACACACAGCAGATCGTACACAGCAGAAGTTGCCAAGATTGACACAGATTTCATACGTACTTAAATAATACTGAAAAAAGTCCCTGAAGTCCAAGTCAGGTCTCGAGTCTTTGAGGTGGAGTCCAAGTCAAGTCTCGAATCTTTGAGGTGGAGTCCAAGTCAAGTCTCGAATCTTTGAGGTGGAGTCCAAGTCAAGTCTTGAGTCTTTGAATTGGACTCCACTTGAAAGACTTGAGACTTGACTTGGACTCCACCTCAAAGGCTCGAGTTTTAAATATCTATAATGCATGGACATGCACTACACTAGCTTTCATGTAAGTTCCCTAAAACAAAATTAATTTCCTTATACATATTATTCAGTCTGTTCCATTCTTTTTTAATGCGCCATAAACTAAAAAAAAAATCTCACCAACCTGCAGCCTGTCGTCATGCCATATGATGGAGGAGTTGACGATATGCAGCTTTTCACCAGCGGCAGCTGTGCTGTTGTAGTGTCCAATATGGACGAATGCGACTCCTCCATCTGAAGCCCTCTGCCAGTTCAGGATCTCATAAAACCCAGGCACTTCACCATCGTTGAAGGAAATCTCCTCTCTGGTGTAGGGGACGGTGAAGCGCAGGTTTTTCAAGTAGTACATCAGCTAACGAGGGGGAAATGATGTTAGAACCCAGAGACACAGTACACTGTTGCCACTACTTATATTGACATCTTTAACGCTCTGAATATCTGAAGTACAGATGTACACAGGCCTGTTCTTTGAATCGCGCTCTCGCAGTTGTTGTTTTCCAACGCGTTCACTCGGTTCTACGATATTTCCCACACTATATAAACTATTAGCCTCATTTAAACCACCATGACTCTGACCAGGCAGATACTACAGACGAATGAACACACGCTGTAAATGCGTTGCACAGCACCGCACTTTCTCCTCGTCTTATATATCTAACCCACATGAACGTAAACATCACCTACTCGCACAGGTTTTAGGAACACATTATCTACTCACTTGCCAAGGCTCAAAGTTGGTGATGTCAGCACACTTGCCTCCTACAAAAGGTCCTCTCCCAGGCACACAGTACTCCAGGTTGTGGAGAGCGTAGGCGACTGCGTACACTGCTTTATACACGTTATATGTCAGTCTCAACTGGGACACGTCCGAATATGTGTTATTGAGTTCCAGCAGACGTTCCTTCCCAGTGCACAAGCCTTGCGGTGCCAATCTGGCTGCTACCCGTGATGCTGTTGCGTTGCCTACCTCTGTGGCCAGCTGTGCACGGGCGGCGCTTAGTGCTCGGCTGTAACTCAGCGTGCAGTTGAAGGCTGTTTGCCAGAACTCCTCAGTCAACTTGTCCTGGTAGGGGTCGATGTTAAGAAGGTGCTCAAGGAGGCCCGGGATGTCTGCCCGAGTTATGGCGAAGCCGATCGTTCCACCCAGCATGGACATGACGTTGGGCTGACGGGCGATGAGCGCAGACGTAATCCAGTTCTCGCTGGCGATCCACGTGCGGTTAGTGACGTTGTTGAGTAGCAGTTGTTCCACCAGCGGACCCAGATCCACGTCAGATGAGAACACTACAATGATCTTGGCTGTGGAGTCTATGATGGTGCGGACGATGCGGTTGATGGTGTCAGGAGCGGTGAACTTGGGGAGCGTCTCGGAAAAGGAGATGCATACGCCCGCCTCCTCTACCACCTCTTTGAAACGCTTGATACCGTATTTGCCGTAATCGTCGTCCGAAGCGATGGTGCCCACCCAGGTCCAGCCGAAATGCAGCACCAGCTGAGCCATGGCCACCGACTGGTGCTCGTCGCTCGGGATGGTGCGCAGAAAGGTGGGGTACTGGAACCTGCTCTCCAGGACTGAACACGAAGACGAGTAGCTCACCTGAGAGGCAAACATTTAACAGTATGTCAAATATGTCTATAATTAGAACGTAGGTCTTTAATGGTGTCCATGATTATATTTTAGAATTAAATTCACTCTTTTTTTGGTTTAAACGTCTTTCATTTTGATTTTGATCCAGCGCTCTGACCTCAAAGAAATCCACATCCAAAGTGTCCATGTAGTTCATGCTAATACCTCAATGAGCCCAATGTGTTGTGTTATAGAGCTGCACTGCATTCTGGGACGGTTCCTTAGTCCAGCGTTTGCGCCAACGTCACCAGTAGCAATTCAGTGATTAAAGGCTCTGGGTTACTAATCAGAAGGTCAGGAGTTCAAGTTATCACTGTTGGGTCCTTGAGCAAGTTTTGCTTTAAGAGCACGAGGTAGGACTGAGCATGTTTATGATGATGTTATTACTATAGATCTTATGAAACACTTTTACAAATGGCGTTGTTAGATACGTGATTGTTCTGGTCTAAATCAGAATTATTATTATCCTCAACATTAAACCCAATGTCTGTTGGTTCCTGAAACAAGTCCAACAATTTATTTGGACGGCTGTGGATCAGGTGGTAGAGCGGGTTGTCCACTAATCGTAGGGTTGGCGATTTGATTCCCGGCCCACATGACGAAGTGTCCTTGGGCAAGACACTGAACCCCAAGTTGCCCCCGATGGCAAGTTAGCGCTTTACATGTCAGCTCTGCTACCATTGGTGTGTGAGTGTGTGTGTGAATGGGTGAATGAGACACAGTGTAAAGCGCTTTGGATAAAAGCGCTATATAAGTGCAGAACATTTACCATTGGGGCTGCTTACACATTGAGAGTTTAAGCCGAAAACCAAACGCAACCCAGAGACATCACACACTTCACCTGTGGGAAGTAGTAAAGGCCAAGGATTCGAGCCGTAGCGACGGAGAGGTCACATCCCCCTGCTCCGACCATAGCGGCGAGCGGAGGCCCGTTCCCACAGCGGTAGTTGGGCACGGCCTCGTCCTGACCCGTCAGGTAGGTCAGCGTTCCTTCCACAGCTTTGGAGATGGTGAAGCATGAGTCGTAGATGACATATCCGATGTCAGTGTTGGGCAGCAGGTCCTGCCTTTTGTTGATCTCATTAATGGCGAACAGCATCGTCTGCGTCCAGCGGAAAGTACGGAAATTAAACCTGTCCGAGACGCACAAGGATAAAGATTGCACAGCATGATAAATACGAATTCAGAATCAATCTCGATTATGTTTTTATTCTATCAGCAGGTGTACTTGGTAGTGTGATGCACACATTCCGCCACTAGATGGGAGTATAATGCAACACAACGCTTTACTCGCTCGTCGCTTTACTTTCTCAAACTTGGCACTAATAAATGCTGATGAGTACAACACATTAAATTATGTGATGATTGGACTAAATGATTGGATTTTGCTCAAGACAGCTGCTCGTTTTCGGATTATCTCACCTCACATTATGTCTAGTTTTACACGTAGAAGCTCAGGCCATTTATTTATTATTGTTTTGTTTTTATTTGTACCTTTGAAAAAGGTTTAAAAAGAGTAGATATAATACATTTTTAACTAAACACAGCATACATTTCTTTGCATGTGTGTTTTTTGCTTTTCATACCATGTTCAGCAGGCTTTTTTAAATTCTCTGAATTAGATATACAGACATTACCTTATAAATGATCGTCTAATCATTTGTGCTGAAAGATTAATTGACTAATTATTCCCAGAGATCATTTTTCTTCCCTCAGCATTAAGATGAGGACTATACTGTACATTAAAGGTGACAGACCAGTTCATGGGTTTTTTTTTATATACACACACACACACACACACACACACACACACAAACATACACACATT
>JAFFST010055545.1:63915-76085 GCA_022414735.1 Noturus placidus
AGTATAGTAATAGCAGTATAGTAATTGTAGTACAGTAACCGCAGAAGTATAGTAATAGTACAGTAATAGTAGAAGTATAGTAATAGTATAGTAATAGTAGTAGTATAGTAATAGTAGTAACAGTAATAGTAGAATAGTAGTATAGTAATAGTATAGTAACGTAATAGTATAGTAATATATTAGAAGTATAGTAATAGTATAGTAGTAGTATAGTACTAGTAGTATAGTAACAGTAGAAGTATATAGTAATAGTAGTAACAGTAATAGTAGCACAGTAGTAATAGTATAGTAATAGTATAATAATAGTAGTAACAGTAATAGTAGTAACAGCAATAGTATAGTAATAGTAGTATAATAGTAGTAGTAACAGTAATAGTAGTAACAGTAATAGTAATAACAGTAATAGTAGTATAGTAACAGTAGTATAGTTATAGTATAGTAGTAATAGTAGTAACAGTAGTAATAGTAGTAACAGTAATAATATAGTAATAGTATAGCAGTAGTAACAGTAATAGTAGTATAGTAATAGTATAATAATAGTAGTATAGTAATAGTAGTATAGTAATAGTATAATAATAGTAGTAACAGTAATAGTAGTAACAGTAATAGTAGTATAGTAATAGTATAGTAATTGTAGTAGTAACAGTAATGGTAGTATAGCAATAGTATAGTAATAGTAGTGTAGTAATAGTATAATAATAGTAGTATAGTAATAGTAGAACAGTAATAGTATGATAACAGTAGTAACAGTAATAGTAGTAACAGTAATAGTAGTATAGTAATAGTAGTAACAGTAATAGTAGTATAGTAATAGCATAGTAATAGTAGTAACAGTAATAGTAGTATAGTAATAGTATAGTAATAATATAGTAATAGTGGTAACAGTAATAGTAGTATAGTAATAGTAGTAATAGTATAGTAATAGTAGTAACAGTAATAGTGGTATAGTAATAGTATATTAATAGTAGTAACAGTAGTAGTATAGTAATAGTAGTAACAGTAATAGCAGTATAGTAATAATATAGTAATAGTAGTAACAGTAATAGTAGTATAGTAATAGTGTAGTAACAGTAGTATAGTAGTAGTAACAGTAATAGTAGTATAGTAACAGTAGTATAGTAGTAGTAACAGTAATAGTAGTATAGTAATAGTATAATAGTAGTAACAGTAATAGTAGTAACAGTAATAGTAGTAACAGTAATAGTAGTATAGTAATAGTATAGTAATAGTAGTAACAGTAATAGTAGTATAGTAATAATATAGTAATAGTAGTAACAGTAATAGTAGTATAGTAATAATATAGTAATAGTAGTATAGTAATAGTATAGTAATGGCAGTAACAGTAATAGTAGTACAGTAATAGTGTAGTAATGGCAGTAACAGTAATAGTAGTACAGTAATAGTGTAGTAATGGTAGTAACAGTAATAGTAGTACAGTAATAGTGTAGTAATGGTAGTAACAGTAATAGTAGTACAGTAATAGTATAGTAATGGTAGTAACAGTAATAGTAGTACAGTAATAGTGTAGTAATGGTAGTAACAGTAATAGTAGTACAGTAATAGTATAGTAATGGTAGTAACAGTAATAGTAGTACAGTAATAGTATAGTAATGGTAGTAACAGTAATAGTAGTACAGTAATAGTATAGTAATGGTAGTACAGTAATACTATAGTAATGGTAGTAACAGTAATAGTAGTACAGTAATACTATAGTAATGGTAGTAACAGTAATAGTAGTACAGTAATAGTACAGTAATGGTAGTAACAGTAATAGTAGTACAGTAATGGTAGTAACAGTAATAGTAGTATAGTAATAGTACAGTAATAGTAGTAACAGTAATAGTAGTATAGTAATAGTATAGTAATAGTAGTAACAGTAATAGTAGTATAGTAATAGTATAGTAATAGCAGTAACAGTAATAGTAGTATAGTAATAGTGTAGTAATAGCAGTAACAGTAATAGTAGTATAGTAATAGTGTAGTAATAGCAGTAACAGTAATAGTAGTATAGTAATAGTGTAGTAATAGCAGTAATAATATTAGTAGCAATAATAGTATACTATTACTACTAACTGAAGTATGTTAATAGTAGTTATATTACGATGATTATTATTATTATTCCACTGAGTTGATAACAGCACCCCAAAGCATTCTTTTTTGTTCAGTTCAGTGTTTTTACTCAAACCTCCAAAGCTGGTAGAGGACTCACCTGGACGCCGACGGTTTTAATTGGCAGCAGGAAGGCATTTAGTGAATGAAGGCTGGTGATTTGCATCAGCTTCTCCTCTTCCTCGTCCGATATGCACGACTTCACTCTCTGCAGCAGTGTGTGTGGCTGGGCAGGAACAAACGGCTTACGTTATTAACATAACACGGTAATGGAATCAGTTAGGCGTGCATCCTAAATTAGCGTAATTATCATTAGGAAAAACGGGGCATATGGAGGCTGGATATTAAGAGGACAAGCTGTGGGGCTTTTTTATTTCCTCCCCTCTTACCAACTTCCTCACGAGACAAAAAGAGAGGCTGGTGAAAGAACGGTTGTTTCCAGCTGAACTAACCTGCATGTCCCGAAGTGTTTTAATCCTTCAATTAAATGTATATTGTGTTCATAATGTACAGCAATACAACAAGATTCCACTTTCTGCTACCTTCTTAACGCTGGCGGAGAAGTCTGTGATGATTTTTAGGATGTTGTTGGTTTCGGCAAAGTCTTTGCAGACGTACGGCTCATCAGCGCAGATCACTCTGATGGCCAAACCGGGACCTTGAGGATAACCGCAAAAAACGTGCACCATCAATATTTACCTGGTTCTCAAGCTGGACATCGATAGTACAGGAAGATATTGAAAGGAGCTGTAGAGGTTTCTCCAGCTGGAACTCACCAGGGAAAGGGTGCCGGGAGACGATCTCCTCTGGAAGCCCTAACTCTCGGCCCAGCGCTCGCACTTCGTCTTTGTGGAAATCTTTCAGTGGCTCGATTACCTTCCCCTGGTGGCCGGACCACGGAGACAGAAAAGACACAGAGAGGATCCCGTCTTAAAAATGTTTGCTAACAGTGCGTTAATGCCTGAGCTCTTGTTCTTTGCTTATCGTTGGGAATAAGCTGGGAAAAAATTCCAACTTAAGTCGTAAAACATAAAGAGGGGGGGCTTAACGTCACGCCGTACCTCGTCTCGGAGCTTGCGGATGAGCTCGGTGTCGTTGTGGTGAGTTTTGATGACGTCAGCCTTGCCACTGGCCAGGTGAGACGCGCTCTCGATCAGGTCGGGTCTGAGCGTGCCCTGCGCCAGATACACGTCCTCCGGCTTCAGGTTCATCTCGCCGATCACCTCGTTCGCCACCTGGACACCAAAAAGGGACGAGAATACAGAAGGTGAATTCTGTCTAATCTAGGAGGGCTCACTATGGCAAACATATACATATACATATATATATATATATATACATACACACACACATTATATATATGTGTGTGTATATATATGTGTGTATATGTATGTATATGTGTGTATATGTATTTATATGGGTGTATATGTATTTATATGGGTGTATATATATATATATATATATATATACACACATATATACACACACACACACACACACACACACATATATATACAGTATATATATATATACATATACACACACACCCATATACATACATATACACACACATACATATATATACACACACACACATATATACAGTATATATATATATATATACATACATACACACACACACATATACATGCATATACACACATTATATATATATATATACACACGTATATATATATATATGCATACATACATACATACACACATATACACCCTAGTTTTGATCAACTAAAGAGCATCGTTTCCATTTAGACCTAGAATGTCAATTTTCCTCCGTAAATGTCACATTATTGTTGTATCATTTACACCAAAGCACTAGTGAACTCCTGATTGGTCACCTGAAGGTGTAAATTCATTTTCTATACCAGCAGATCTGGCAGCCGCAAATCACGGTTTTATATCTGCGCGCTCGTTCTAATACTTTATTGTTTCTATTAGAAACACACTTATAAAAGGACTTTATTATCGGAAAAATAAAGCAGTACCTCAGCTTCAGTCATGTTTTATTGCTTACGTATGATATAGAATATATTATTAACTATTATAACATTGTAACCAACACTAGACTACTACGACACTAAAATAAAAAACACAATGACCTACAGGTGGACAACGTTTACACACCTTGACGAAGGTGTCGCCGATGATCTTTCTCTTCTCCTCGGGGTTGGTGGTCATGTTGAGGGTCTTGCTGATGCGTTTCCTGGGTGTGCGATCCTCCTCGGAGATGGGCAGCGTCGTGGTGCCGTTGTAGAACGTGTGCGCTGCGTTTACAACTGCACAGAACCCATGGCAACTAGTTATTACACTTCTAGTACATCACCATTACAACTACAATAATTACCTATAATAATAGTAATAATAATAATAATAATAATAATAATAGCACCGTAATTACTTTTCCAAACGGACCTTGTTCTGATTAAGAGTAAATACTTGGGGTACCTTTGAGTTTAATGCCGAGTTTGGTGAGTGCCTCCTCCACGCTCTGGCTCTCCCTCTTCCTCATGAAGCCGTTGTCGATGTGGACGGCGATCACTTGGTCCTGGTTTAGAGCTTTATTCAGCAGGGCTGTACACACTGTGGAGTCGACGCCACCGCTTAACAACACCTATACACACACACACACACACACACACACACACTTCGTCATGCTATTTTACATCATCGGTTTACTTCCATATTACTGATTACGATACCACAGCGCAGTCGGATTCTCAATTCTGATTGGTCAGTAGCTACTGATTGGGTTTCTCTAGTCACAGCTCATTCGCAGGGACGCTCACAGAAAACGTTACTTAACAAAACTCTAACACACACACACGCTCCTCCCACACATGCCCGAGTCGCTACATTTCTCAGAGCGAGACAAAAACGGCCAAACGCTATAACCCGCCGCGTTAGTCGCAGGCCACGTAGACTGTGGGTACGCCGTTAACCAGCGTAACGACCCACATAAACACGTTAAATAGCTCACAAGGCACAGCTACAGGGATTCGGGGAGGGAAAAAAAGGATCTGGATAGAATAAAGGCCTCTGCGTATTCACTAGAGGACAGGCCCAATTTATGGAGGCTTAAAAGAAGCAATCACCTAGCTTCAGAAAAGACCAGATTAATAGGTGGTTTTAATTACTTGCCCCCCCCCAAACACACGCAGCTGAGATCTGCCTTGAGTCCATGGAATATTCAGAAATAAGAGGAATTAGAGAAATTAGCCAGTAAATAATTTCCATATGCGAACATGAAACCACATGCATTTAATATGGCTCTTTTAGATCACACACACACACACACACACTTTTCTTTAAGCACGGTACTGCAGAATTTGGCTCCAAACCTAACATTACACACCTAGTTTAGTTAATTAGGTGTTTGAGAGTGTCGAAGGAAAAATAAATAAATAAATGAAACTAAGAAGCTGAACAACGTGTTAAATAAATCTTCAATTTTAAATTTTTATTCTTTTTTTAGTGTAATCATGAAAAAAAAAAAACCCAGCATATACATGACCGAACCCTCGTCTCCTGCATCAGGAGTGTTCATGCCCACACACTGCACTTCGCCCCCTCACCAGCACTTTGGATTTGTCCACTTTCTCCTGGATCTCGCGTATGCAGCCCATCTGCCGGTTCTGTACGGTGAAGTTGCTGGTGCAGCCGGCGATCTCAAACAGGAAGTTCCGCAGCATGTCCATGCCCCGCTCTGTCAGATCTACTTCCGGGTGAAACTGCGTCCCGTAGAGCTTCTTCTGCTCGTTGGCGATACCTGGGATGGAAAACGTGACAGAATCTGGTTCAAATCCATGAAGATTTTCAGTCTCGTTATTAGCAGTAAACTAGGACGTAAAAAGACGATACGGCGGTCGTCGTGCGGCGACCGATCGTGATCGCGAAAGCCGCGAAGCAAACAAATCATGAGAGGAAAAAAAAAAAAAAACCCTGCGTGTCCTAGTATATGTGCGCCGTAAAATCGCATACGATGAATGCCTTCTTTGCTCAGATTTACCAATAAAGGGTGCCAATATTAATGGAGTGTGCCGTAAACATGAGCTTTGGTACTAATACGTATATTACAAATTACAGCGCTGCGTTTCCTCCGCATACCTGCGATAATGTTTCCAGACTGAGCAACGACTTTGAACCCATCTGCTACTTTATCCACACTGTCTCCATGAGTCAAGAGCACCATCTCCTCCTTCTGTAGACCCCTACACACACACACACTTAATTCAGATGGAACTCACATGCACATACAGCATTGTATGAATCATTGTGAACACGTACCTGAAAAGGGAGCAGGAGTTGTCTACTCCGATGCTGAACACGCCGTCTTCTCGGACGCTTTTCCTGTGTACCGTGCCTCCGAACACTTTATTCATCATCTATTCCACACATCAAAACACACACGGATTCAACGCTACGTTCAAATGAAAACAAGATGCTAAACAAACGTCACCAACGCCCCCCCCGCGTCTCCCTCTCACACCTGCATGCCGTAGCAGATCCCCAGTACGGGTTTGCCGATGGTGAATATGGCGGGGTCAAACCAAGGTGCATCTTCTGCGTAGACCGAATTCGGACCGCCGGATATAATGATGGCCCTGAGAAAAGAGGTGGAGAGAGAAAGAAAGCTAAAACTTTCCGCAGTACTTTCAAACGCTTGAGAACGTCCGAGTCCCTGACACGGCTCGTTTGAATGTAGCGACGCCCACAAAACTCCATAAAAGGTAAAGCACGCAGACAGCTATGGGCACAGAATGAATGATCACGGTAAACCCTGGAAGGCAGAACAGGAAGTTATTCGTACAATCGAGTAAACAATCATTTCTATTAATCTTAACGCCACTCGTCTTAAAAGTGATTCATGATTCTCGGCTCCACGTGCCGTCTCGGGGCGTGTCTCCTCACCACCGTCATCTCGGCGTTAATCCTTACAGGCCTGTAAAATCTCCTGCATTTAAACCATTCCTAGCTTGACCTACTCGAATTCTACTAAACGTCTTCAATCGCAGACTTTATAATGAGAATTCTGGATATCTGCTACCTGTATATTTATAATGTGGAAATTGCGATGAGCGCCAAATGGGTTGTTTATACGTGTGTGAGGAAAAACCATCCAAGTCGTCTTTAAGTCATCGGAGTAACACGTCCTCGGGCTCTCGGCTGATCGCGAGGTACGGCGGAAATTTGGATCGGATATCGTATTCGGCCGGTTTTGAATCACAGCCAAGATGGTCATGTGACCTGGAGGAAGCACGTGCTATCTGTCTAGCATCATGAGAGGTAGCTAGAGGTGGAAAAACTGGGTAAACATCCAAAACACACATGGTGAAAAGAACATAATTACACAGAAGAAAACCTCACAGCACTCAACGCGTGTCCTGAGCTGCTGTTTTCGCAGCTCTTACCCACCTTCATTAGATCAGCAATTTAACAGCCTGTTAGAACACCCAGTGCCAATTACACCGCCTCAGCGAGTACACGGTAGCTTTTCTATGTTTACTCGGGTAATAAACAAACAGGCGACGCTCCTGCATCTCAATTCATTCGAATAGATTGAACCGGATAATTCATATAGAGCAGGGGTCTTCAACATTTTCCAGGCCAAGGACCCCCAAACTGATGGCGAGATGGAGCGGGTACCCCTAATTATTTACATTTACATTTATTCATTTAGCAGACGCTTTTATCCAAAGCGACTTACAAATGAGACACACTCACACACCAATGGTAGCAGAGCTGCATGCAAGGTGCTAGCTTGCCATCGGGGGCAACTTAGGGTTGGCATGGGATCACCCGGGCCGGGATTCGAACCTCCAACCCTACGATTAGTGGATTAGTGGACAACCCGCTCTACCGACTGAGCCACAGCCGCCTTATATTATATATATTGTATGAAATTATGTAATATCAAACTGGTACCAAAACTTTCGCGACCCCCATGCAGTACCTCCGCGGACCCCCTAGGGGTCATGGACCCCCTGTTGAAGACCTCCGATATAGAGCATATATTTGTTGATGACTGTGTGTCTCAGCAGGACTGTTGTTTTGATCAAGTGCTATTCACTCTGCCCAGAACGTGTGTGGGCTAGACGCAAGAGGCACGATGAACTGCTCGACAAGACCGAACTGCCCTGTAAATCCACACGTACGAGAAAGAACAGCGAGTGAGCGTGATTTACATCCATTTATTACGCTACCAAATTCCACACTAATACGAATAACGCACTGTTCTGATTAAACACATGTGTATACGACTCCTCGCAGCCGTCCGAAACGACCCTACCGTAAGGAATAAAAGTGCGATGAAGTGGATTATGTTCCTAGAACGGCACGTCTTGAAGCGTTTTATTCCTCTTACACCACAGCAACTTTTATATCATTAACAGAACACGCAAATCGTTTTTTTATCCATTTATAGGTACATTTAATGATGCGGAACGTCCAAAAAACAAGTGAGACCTCTCACCTGAAACCCTGCTCTCTGATGGCGAAGGCGGGCGTCTCTAGCGGCAGGATCTCCGACTGCACTAACAGCTCTCTCACTCGCCTGTCAATCACTTTGCCATACTGCGCCCCGGCGTCCAGGATCACCACGGCCCCGTCGAAGTCCTGCAACCCGTCTGTAGGCTCGCCACTGATATCCAGCTTAAAACAAATAAAGAAAGAAAGAAAGAAATAAAGCACAAAGAAACCCTGAATAACCTCGTGTTAAACTAAACAAGAAGACCTGACATTCATTAAGCCTCGTGATACAAATGCGGCTAATCTGCGTGACTACAGACCGAAGCACATGCACGGGAACGGAGGTCAGATGTCAGACACGTGCCTCGTATCACGGAAGGATTGGACTATTACGTGAGCCTGACCAGATATGCACCATACGGCGTGTGTGTATTCACAACATGCTGCAAAATGTCTTCAAAACGCCAGTCGGAAATGTGTCCACTTTAGGTGCTAGATGCATTAAAGAAATATTCCGGCGTTTTTCCAATCTCATACATGTATCTCCAGGATGTATAACGTATGGTCCAGCATACACTTTGGCTGCCCACGGAAGCACCACTCCTCTCCGCGTCACGTGTCCAACAGGTTTGCTCTCCTCAGTGAAGCACCCGCTGAGAAACCTGAAAGAGCTCTGGTTATAGGAGGCGGTCAACCCCTGTCAACTGTCCAGCTATAGGCCAATATCAATGCTCCTCTTTATCTCCAAAATCTTTAGCACATACTTGCATATGAATAACATTCATGAAATGTATCAGTCAGGATTTAGACCTAATCATAGCACAGAGACAGTGCTGGTTAAAGTAGTAAATGACCTTCTACTGGCCTCTGATCAGGGTTGTGTCTCGCTGCTTGTGTTACTCGACCTTAGTGCAGCTTTTGATACTATAGCCACGCATACTGAGGTTACATTCGGTGTTCCACAAGGTTCTCTTTTAGGCCCACTACTTTTTACTTTATATATGCTACCTCTAGGTCAAATCATTCGTAAACATGGAATTAGTTTCCACTGTTATGCGGATGATACACAGCTGTATGTTTCAGCGAAGCCAGAGGACAGACAGCAGCTTAATAAAGTTGAGGATTGTGTAAAGGACATTACACATTGGATGTTAACTAACATCCTTTTACTCAATTCTGATAAGACAGAAGAACTTGTATTAGGACCACGTCTAGCAAGAAGTAATCCTTCTGATCTCACAGTAACTCTGGATGGACTTCCTGTTTCATCATGTGCAGCAGTAAAAGACCTCGGAGTGATTATTGACTCCAGTCTATCATTTGGTGCTCATGTAGATAATATTACTAGGATAGCCTTCTTTCATCTCAGAAATATCTCCAAGATAAGAAATATAATGTCACTACATGATGCAGAAATATTGGTTCATGCTTTCATCACCTCTAGACTAGATTACTGTAATGCCGTACTGTCTGGATGTTCCAGTAGGACCATAAACAAACTCCAGTTAGTCCAGAATGCAGTTGCGCGAGTCCTAACTAGAACCAGAAAGTATTACCACCGTTTACTCTAGGCGTATTTGGGATGCATTGCTTTATAAGGGATATTTTCAAAGATGACAGAAGGTACTCTTAAGATATGCTCCTGGACTGTCAATGGGATTCATGCACCTGTGAAGACAAAATCAATTCTCACATTCCTTAAAAAAGAAAAAAAGGAAAAGGAGAAAGTGGATATAGCTCTGTTACAAGAGACCCATCTCGATGATGAACACCTTAAGCTACACAACAGCTGGGTTTTGGTAATGTTTTCTTCTCGTCTTTTTTCCATCAAGGGGCTGAGGTGTGGACATCTTGTTCGGGAAGTCACTGGTGTCACCCACACCCCTTCCCCAGACCCCGCCCCCTTGTTTTGCATTTGAAGCTCTGTGATCATTTAGTTCAAGCTAAGCGTTGGCATCATAATCCTTTTACTTTTAATGATAGTGCTTTTTAAGTCGAATTTTATCTCGGAATTTCAGTTATTTCTTACTATTAATGGCCCTTCTGCAAGTGATAAATCTCTTTTGTGGGAGACTATAAAAGCCTTCTCAACGGGCTTGATAATCTCATGCATTTAATAAAAAGAGGAAACGGGCAGAACAGAGAGTAGCGTCGGGAGGATCAAATGAAAAGAAAGCAAGCTGAATACACTCCGAACCCAAATTCAGATGGATTGAAAGAAATGATTGCTTCACGCTCATCTTTAAGTCCTTTGTTTGCGGGACAGACCAAGAAGAGGATTAGATTTGCTAAACAAACAAAGGCTTTATGAACATGGTGACAAGGCAGGGAAATATCTAGCATCTCTCAAACAATTCGGTCAATAAAAGGCCTGTTAGGGCATCCCTCCTGGAATATTTCAATTATTAATAATAGCTTAATATAAATCTGAGACTTTGGGAGCATCAACAAATCTTATGGCTGTTTTCTTTGCCAAAGAAAGTGTTGAACACTTAATATAATTCTATCTCGAAAGAAGTATTGTCAGTCATAAAGGCACTCCAGACGGGGAAAACCCCAGAACAGGATGGCTTGGGCAACCAGTTTTATAAAGAATTTATGGAAATCTTAGCTGACCCGCTCCTAAAAATGTTTCATTATTCCCTGGAAACCCTCCAATCGTCTCTTAGACTACGTTTACATGGACAGCAGTAATCTAATGATTGACCTGACTCCGATTAAGATAGTAATGTGATTAAGGTGTTTACACGAGTCGCTTTTAGAACACTCCTGTTATAGATCAGAATTAGATTAACAGCCCGCGTCATTACGTCACCGTGCCACGCCGTCCGACGTCCCTTCAGAATTTACAGTTGGTCTTCGTTATGGAACCGTATACAGTTTTGGCTGTTTTTATTTTATTACGAACGCTTTAAGTGCAGTTAATTATTTGTCATGCTGTACGTGCTAACAGACGACTGCTTGAAGCCGTGGGCTGTGTCCCAAACCGTGTACTTACCGTCTATATAGAAGCCGAGATACATGTATTTTCCCCCACTACAGGCCCATTGTAGGAAAGTATGCGCTTTAGGACGCGGCCGTACTCTCCCGTTCGGCGTAAAACTGCCGTGTGTGATCGTGTCCTGTCGGAAAATGCGGTGAAAGCTCACACGCGACGTTCACCATGCGATTAAAGTGTTTACATGTCTGTAACACGCGTCCGTAATACGACTAAAAACCAGGAGCACTCCACCTGTCTTAATTTGATTCGAGCATACTTCGATAAAGACCTTAATTAGATTAAAATTGGTGTCTACATGGTAGTATGGTCTTAATTAGATTAAGAGTGGATTATTGTTGTCCGCGTACACGTACTGTTAGGGAAGCAAATATTGCGAAATCCCCTGAAGATCGCGCCTCCTACAGGTCTAATATCTCCTTTGGACGCTGACTTTTAAGATCCTGTCCGAAAGGCTTGCTACTAGGTTTCAAAGACTTTTTTTTAATTAATTTAATTAATTTATCAATTTGTATAGCGCTTTTTACAATGGTACATTGTCTCAAAGCAGCTTTACAGAAATATCATTTTTAGGTGTGTA
>JAFFST010055545.1:83260-99546 GCA_022414735.1 Noturus placidus
ATTAGTAAGTCGCTTGTAAATGTGAAAATGTAAAAATGATATCTCTGTAAAGCTGCTTTGAGACAATGTACCATTGTAAAAAGCGCTATACAAATTGATTAATTAAATTAAATTAAATTAGTCATGTTGGATTTATCATTACTTTGCCATTTTACTACGCACTATGACACTTGGCAAATTTGACTCAACGAATCTTATATAAATCGAATAATCAAACAAGATAAACACAGACTGCTACACGCTTTATTTTCTAAACGCCAGGTCCTTCCGGGAAATCTGACTGGTAATGTGAAGATTAGACATTAGACATTAAGTCAAGGTGTTTGAGGATCTGATTTACTTTATTTAAGGCATATTGTCATGCCTTTCAAGATGAATTAAGTGGAAAAATCACCAGCCAAATAAATTCATTAAAGTAGTTTAAACCAATAACTGAAGATGTAACATCAATCTATCTATCTATCTATCTATCTATCTATCTATCTATCTATCTATCTATCTATCTATCTTATCCATCTATCTATCTATCGTATGCATCTATCTATCTATCTATCTATCTATCTATCTATCTATCTATCTATCTATCTATCTATCTATCTATCTATCTATTGTATGCATCTATCTGTCTGTCTATCTATCTATCTATCATATGCATCTATCTATCTATCTATCGTATGCATCTATCTGTCTGTCTATCTATCTATCTATCATATGCATCTATCTATCTATCTATCTATCTATCTATCTATCTATCTATCTATCTACAGTGGATATA
The DNA here is from genome assembly GCA_022414735.1 of Noturus placidus. Taxonomy (NCBI): domain Eukaryota; kingdom Metazoa; phylum Chordata; class Actinopteri; order Siluriformes; family Ictaluridae; genus Noturus; species Noturus placidus. The sequence goes on from JAFFST010055545.1 coordinate 84,036, forward strand.
AAAAGTCTACACACCCCTGTTAAAATGGCAGGTTTTTCTGATGTAAAAAAATGAAACCAGGATAAATCATCCCTATTTTAAAATTACAAATGAAAAAAAAAGGTTTTTGTGATGTAAAAAAAAAGAAATAAAATAACCTAGATAATCATTCTACATTTATTGGGAAATTTTAACCTGTTAATTAAAGGGAAAAATAATAAGAATCATTTTCGGGGAGAGGAAAATGAAAGAAAAAAGTACAATAACTCAGTTGCATATGTGTGCACATCCCTAAACTAATACTTCGTTGAAGCACCTTTAGATTTTATCAAAGCATTACATTTTTTTGTGTTACGATTCAATGAATGATTCCATTGAGTAATCTTCTCATCGGATACTTTTATTACTCTTCCTCAAGTGATTATTAAGATTGTCACGTTTACTGTTACTTGAGGTAGTATTTTTATGTACAAGTAGTTTTCCTTGTGCTTGTGTACTTTTACTTTGGCTACTTTTTGGTCATGATGAAAGGTGAAAGACACTTGCCAGAAATCTCTGCAATTCTTCTAATGTTGCTGTAGGTATCTTGGCAGCCTCGTTGACCAGTTTTATCCTGATCTTCTCATAAACTTCAGACGGACGTCCTGTTTTTAATAAGGTCACTGTCATGCCATAATTCCTCCACTTGTTGATTATTGTCTTTACAGTGTTCCATGGTGTATCCACTTCCTTGGAATGTTTTTGTTATCCTGTCCTGATCGATATTTCTCAACAACGAGATCCCGTCCCTGCTTTGTAAGCTCTTTGTGGTCCATGGCTTTTCCAGTTACCAAGAAGATGTCAGGAAACTCCTACAGGAACAGCTGGACTGTATTTAGGAGTAATCCGTCACTTTAATTGATGGCAGGTGTACACTAATTAGTATTTAATATGAGTTTTAATGTGATTGGTTGATTCTAAACACTGCCACATTCCCAAGTATAAAAGGATGTACACACTTATGCAAGCTGGTTATTTTTAATGTCCCCCTAAAAATGATTCTTATTGTTTTTCCACTTTAGTTAATAGGTTAAAATTTCACAATAAATATAGACACGTTTCTGATATGATTTTATCTTGGTTTCATTTTTTTTACATCACAAAAACCTGCCATTTTATCAGGGGTGCGTAAACTCTATCTATCTATCCATCTATCTATGAATGACTCTTTATTCATGAGCCACTGTGTACGGTATGAACACCCACTGACTGAAGCTGGAATGTATAAACATCTGCTTATCTGTATTTAACTTTTTTTTGTTGTATCTATGTTTATGCTATATTTTATGCTAGGTTCTGTGATCAAACTGGAGATGGGAGAAAGGAATCTTTTCAAAGCTTCGAATCAATTGAACCAACTGCTTCGCAAAACGATTCACTGTTTCGAAGCGTTCGAAACGCCACATTTTGGCGACACCTGCTGGTCAAAACCGTGTAAACGCAACCAGATCTAGGCCCAAACGTGATTACACCTTTACAAAAGAATTGCAAATATACGAAGTATTGTACTCCGTACAAATATCTTCACAACAGTGTAATGTTTCTAACCCTCTACTGCATGAATTATTATTACATCTACATGTATGTATTTGTATTGCTTGAATTAGTTCAAGTAATATAAATATATAAAACATTTTGAAAACAAATGTTTATATGGGTTAGCTGGTAAATGTGCCATGGTGGAAACTATAGAAATAACACAGAAATAACACAAAATGTATGACATGGCACTTTTTTTTGGCTATGTCAAAGTTAAAGCCCCCTTTGTCCATTTACATAGGAAAATAGTAGTTTTGTATGATTGCCTATCAATAATTTGAGATAAATGAATGGTTGCAATATGGCAACACCATGCAGTAAAGGTTTAAAATCATTTACAAATCTTTAAATTCCATTCAATATTAGTGCTTGTATTCTGTGTTTTCAGACCGTTTACATGCGATTACTTTCACTCTGTCTTTTTAATTACACACACATGTCATTAAACCTGCCTATAAAACATAGGCACATAGTTTATTACCTACTTCAAGGATGTCCGCACCCTGGAGGTAGATTAAGATTAAGGAGAGGTGGATGGTCAGTACTATCCATTTTAACCCCCCCCCTTTTTTTTCTTTATATATATTCTGTATGGATTTATGAAAATAATACGAGACATATGTAATTGAATCACATGTACATGAATCATAAATAAATGAATCATATGTAAACATTCCTGGGTGGGGGGAGGGACTGTTACTGGGTTAAAAAAATATTGATTCTGTATTGATATATTTTGTTGTACTCTGAAAAGTGTATAAGAATCATTAAAAAAAATGAATCAGAAACATAGGCACAATGAAGGGGTGAAGTGAGCACTGATCATGCTGATTCATTTCAGTTATGTTAACATGCATAATAAAACTGACCAGAAATCAGTTAAAACCCATAGCTGACGCTGCTTCATGGGTTCACTTTGAGATCAACGCCCCCTAGTGGCAACCATCGGAGTTTATTTATTTATTTTATGTTATTAGTATATGTATATATATATATATTGAAAACAGAGCAAGTAACCAACATAGCATAGCATACAATAGTACAAAACAGAGTGCGGCATTAATTGCTAACAAGGAGTCCAAAAAATATATTATACTATTTTAAACATGTTAATGATTTTAAACAAACAAAAAACCCAAACAATTTCAGAGAAGATACCAAACAATCAAATTCCACTATAAAAGACTGGGGATGAATTGCAAATTCTGCTAATTCTTTCCAAAAATGTTTTTTTTTTTTACATTCAGAAAACAAATACGTCACCAAAACTCTTTCTCTCACTTTTACAAAAAAACAATACTATTGTTAGTATGTACTATTTTATTATGTTTAGGAAAAATAGTACAAATGTGTTTATTTTTGCTTGGAAGCCTCGTTTGCTAATTATCACGTGACTTGGCTCAACGAATCGGCGCGGAACTCAGAAACGCGGGCGTTGAGACACGTCACCCGAATCTGGCGGAACTATTTGAGTGATGCACACGGACCAGACCCGCTTCCGCATCCGCAAAGACTGAAAGCAGCACAATTTGGGTATTTTCCTTTTCTCTGACTATTAATATAGTTTGTATTGTCTTTCATACCCACGATACTGTCGGTTTAAACCCGGTTTCCATGGAGATATTTGGTATATTAGCTGGTAATATTATTATTATGACAGGGTGTATGTTATTATGAAAGGTAACTGCGCATGCGTTACAGAACTGTGGCTTAAATCCCGAAAGACTCATTATTTACTATTCCCTGGATCACGTAAGATCTAAAATAATGTCTTTTAAACCCTTGAGGTATATAAAACATAACTGTAAGTTAGTGAAATACCTGGTGTGTTTAGAGGTTCTAGTGCTAATATGTTGGTTGGTGTTGCATTTCCTTTATTCCCATGACACGTCAGTGGTTGTTTCCCATGCTGACGTCATAGGAGGGACTTTGTGATTGCTAGCACGGTTACAATGGTGTTTAATAAAGACGAAATGTCGACGTTCCGTCCCAGAATTCAATGCAGCTGTACGACCGTGGGTCTCTACAGGATCAACTACAAGCCGACGAACGTGGCTGATTAAAGTGATGCGGCAGCGCTTTAGTCCGTCATGTTTATCGTCTTGTAGTTCGCCGATTTAATGAAGGCGATGTGTTTTTCATTAAAGAACTTTTAAGTCCAGTCAAGGAAATACTGGACGGTACTGAGGACGGTGGCAGAGCTATTACAAAGTAAAACTTTCCCTCACACCTGCTCGTATATGTGCTTTCTCATGCACTTTACACAACGACTCTGCTTCCAGGTCCATCTCTGAAACAGCTGCTTTGATGCCCAGTGAGCAGAAATGGAGCTTCCTGAGTCCATAACCCATATGAATGGGCGACAGAGGAAGACTGCGGTGATTACTGCGCACACAGCTGACCAGGAGATGGTGGACGAGGAAGAGGCGCTCATTCAGGACTCGGACAGCGAGGACGGACGTCGTATCGCACGCGATGGAATCCGAGGAGAGCTGGGTAGCGTGTGTCTGCTCCTCTTTCTCTACGTCCTCCAGGGGATTCCTTTAGGACTGGCTGGAAGCATTCCTCTTATCATGCAAAGTAAAAATGTTAGCTATAAAGACCAGGCCTACTTTAGCTTCGTCTTCTGGCCTTTCAGTCTGAAGCTGCTCTGGGCTCCTCTGGTGGACTCGGTCTACGTGAAGCGCTTTGGACGCAGGAAGTCGTGGCTCGTTCCCACTCAGTACCTGCTCGGGCTCTTCATGCTGGGACTGTCGTTCACTGTGAATTCTCTCCTGCACATGGACGAACCGAGAGGCCCAGACGTGCTCACCCTCACCGCCGTCTTCTTCATGCTGGCTTTTCTAGCGGCTACGCAGGATATCGCGGTTGACGGCTGGGCCCTCACCATGCTGTCCAGAGAGAACGTGGGATACGCTTCCACTTGTAACTCCGTAGGCCAGACGGCTGGGTACTTCCTGGGGAACGTGCTGTTTCTGGCTCTGGAGTCGGCCGATTTCTGCAACAAGTACCTGAGGTTTGAGCCACAGGATCAAGGCATCGTCACGCTGTCGGGTATGGAGACATAACTTTTGAACTAAATGAATTTATTTAAGTGTTAAACGTGTTAAAAACGTTAAGATGTCTTTGCTTTTTCAGGTAGAGAGACCGTTTGTAACGTGATGGTCGCTTTACCATTTAATAGGGCGGCTGTGGCTCAGTCGGTAGAGCAGGGTGTCCACTAATCCACTATTCGTAGGGTTGGTGGTTCGAATCCCGGCCCGGGTGATCCCATGCCGAAGTGTCCTTGGGCAAGACACTGAACCCTAAGTTGCCCCCGATGGCAAGCTAGCACCTTGCATGCAGCTCTGCTACCATTGGTGTGAGTGTGCTCTCATTTGTAAGTCGCTTTGGATAAAAGCGTCTGCTAAATGAATAAATGTAAATGTAATAATGGTCTGTATGCTGCACTGCTTTAGACACAGTGTGTGAGTGTGTGTGAGAGAGAGGAGGATTAGTCTTGATAATGAAATTATTGAATTCAAATCACTGCTTAATTTTTATGATGCGACTTCACCATGTATGTTAGTCCGGTTTCCTCCCCGAGTCCCGAGACATGCGTTGTAGGCTGATTGGCGTCTCCAGATTGCCTGTAGTTTATGAATGGGTGTGTGAACGTGTGCGTGATTGTGCCCTGCGATGCCATCGCACCCGGTCCTGTATAGAAAATGAATGGATGGATGGACAGACACACCTTGTATAGTCCTTGAAAATAAAATAGTGCTTGAAAAGCTGTTGAAAGTCTTGGAGTTTCATTATGAGGAACCGTCGGAGGCGTGGCCTCAGAGGCTCTTTGTGAAGGAGGCGTGGCCTCAGTGGAGGACGTGCATATACACAACACGCACTATAGTTCCTCATTAGCCCTGCATGTTACCTAAACGTCTCATAGCATTGTTCTTTGTAGCTCCAGAGGTCAGTCGCTGTATCAGTTTCTCTGTTTACAGATGTTTTCATGTCTTAACCCAGTGTTTTTTCACCATGCCCATTTTGTGCCTGTGTGCGTACCAGACTTCCTGTTTTTCTGGGGGATTGTATTTATGGTGTCCACCACCTTGGTGGCCCTCCTGAAGTCCGAGAACAGCAGACAGCAGCGCTCTAGGCGGAGACCGAAAGAAGAGACGCAGGGGGTAATGGAGACGTACAAGCTCCTGTTCTCCATCATCAAGCTGCCTGCAGTCTTCACTTTCTGCTGCCTGCTGCTCACGTCAAAGGTAGTCACTTATCATTTTTTATTTAAAAAAAAAAACAACAGCAGTGTGTTTACGTTAAACAGGTAATACCGCTCTTACTAACAAAGAATGGAAGATCATTGCTGACGTCGCTGGTTAGTCATTCGGTTGATAATTTGGTGAGTGGATGGCTCAGAATGTTAAGAAGACAAGAAGGCTTCTAACAGGATGCTAGGGACAGGAACTGTGGGTTTTATTTATTTATTTAGTTCTGTTCCCTTTTGGGGGCAAAAGTTTGCATCCCCCATGGTTTTTGATTCAGAGAAGTGTGTCACTGAATTGAGAAACACCAACAATATTTTAAAATAAAACAAAACAACAAAAAAAAATCATAGTTTTGCTATAAACATTGAATGAGAAGATATTGTGTGACGGACAAATCTGGCAGATTTGTGGAGAGGACATGGCTTATAACATAATATTCACGGTTAATGTTTTGCAGTGTAATATTCGAAAATGTCATTACTTGCGATAATCAAGAATCACCAATGACCCCTAACACAGTAGACATTACAGCTCAACCCGTAGTGGATTTTACCGATGGCGATAACCAAGTCGGGCGGTAGCTACCTTAATCAACCGATAGATTGAAAAATTGATACTGAATGTAAACATAACAGTATCTTGCTGAACGTTATTACAAAAGTAAACAGTACTGAAAATGTACTGTAATATATTTATTGTTCGCACATTATTGAAGTAAATAAATGCTATACATCCAAACGGAACACTCCAAATAACAAATAAATAAATAGACACAAACTGTGTGTGTGTGTATGTGTGTATATATATATATATATATATATATATAAAAAACACTTCAGATATCACAAAATTTGTCGGTTAGTTTTTATTTCGCCTCTAGAGGCCGCTCTCGTATTGTATAATTACAGCAGACCCTTCTCAGCCCCTCCAGCAACTGACGCGACTGGGAACAACGATCGGTGTGGATCTGTAATGATAACCGAGAGTTCCAGCAATCGGTTCACTGTGCTGATTAATCGGTCGACCTCTTGTAAATAATCTTGATGTAGTAAATCTCTCTCTCTCTCTCTCTCTCTCTCTCTCTCTCTCTGTGTCTCTGTGTCTCTCCCACACAGATGGGGTTTTCAGCAGCAGACGCAGTGACTGGGCTGAAGCTGGTAGAAGCTGGAGTACCAAAAGCTGAGCTGGCTCTGCTGGCTGTTCCCATGGTTCCTCTGCAGATCCTGCTGCCGCTCATCATCAGTAAATACACAGCCGGGCCTCGACCGCTCGACATCTTCTATAAAGCCTTTCCTTTCAGGTACATATATATATATATATTTTTTTTAATTATAGCTGTATGTGTAATCTGTTGTTTGCAGCCCAGGAGACAGTTAAAGTCCCCATGACAACGAAATTGACGTTTTTGTGGCTTTTAGTATGAACATGTCCGCCTTAAGGTTATCTATAAGCATTATTCAGCACTTCAGTGTCCCGCCCCAACATTTCTATTAATCTATGGTACTCACTGTGAAGTACGGCTTAGCCTGGGCTGTGAGGTCAGCTAAACGCTATTGGCTGTTTAGAAAGGGGGAGGAGCCATCTGATATGTCCCGCCCTGACCTGCAGTTTCAAGGCGCTTTACGGGGACGTTAAAAAAGCAACGGCTCCATCTGGCCAGTTGTCTAGGATCATGATGACTCGTGTTGTTACTATAGAAACTGCTGTTATAGTAAACTAATCAACACCTTCTGACCAATCCGAGTCGAGAACAGAACAGCGCTGTGGTATTTGCTGAACGTGTGTTGTAAATGCTCCGATGTGTGTGCTTCTGTGCTCGCTGCAGGTTGCTGATTGGTCTGGAGTACGCGCTCCTAGTGTGGTGGACCCCTAGTGTGAAGCAAGAGGATGGATTTCCGGTGTATTACTATGCTGTGGTGCTGCTCAGCTATGCTCTACACCAGGTCAGTCTGCTCGTAGCATCTGCCAGATATTACAGTACGTTGTTACTATATAGAGTGCGGTTATGGAAAACTAATCAACACATTCTGACCAATCAGATTCGAGTACGATTTAATTCTGTGTCTCTTCTAGGTGGCACTGTACAGCATGTTTGTGGCCTGCATGGCGTTCCACGCTAAAGTGAGCGACCCGCTGATAGGAGGCACGTACATGACCCTGCTGAACACGGTGACCAATCTGGGGGCGAACTGGCCCTCAACGCTGGCCCTGTGGCTGGTCGACCCGCTCACGTCGAAACAGTGCGAGGCGGCTGTGGGGCAGACGTGCGGCTCGGCTGAAGAGGCAGAGGTCAGTCCACCGTCTCCTCGCCTAATCATAACGATACTCATTCACTGATGGACTTTGTGTGGAGTTAGTGAGAATCAGGACAGGCTCGTTTTTGGTTTTAATCCATAAAGTGATCGTAAAGGGCACGGTATTTATTTATTTATTTATTTATTTATCCATCAATGAAAATTATGTGTAGTTTTCACTTAGTCCAGTCTTTGGTGGTGTTGTGCCATATTGGTATAAATTCTAATCAGTTATAAGTGGCATGCAAAAATCATACCTGTAGAAAAAGGAAAAAACTAAATTCTTTATTATTATTATTATTATTATTATAAAATAAAATAATTAGTAATAGTTTAAATATTAGAAAATAATTCTAAAAAAAAAACCCAACATAAAATAAACAAGTATTCAGGGCGGCTGTGTCTCAGTCGGTAGAGCGGGTTGTCCACTAATCCACTAATCGTAGGGTTGGTGGTTGGAATCCCGGCCCGGGTGATCCCATGCCGAAGTGTCCTTGGGCAAGACACTGAACCCTAAGTTGCCCCCGATGGCAAGCTAGCACCTTGCATGCAGCTCTGCTACCATTGGTGTGTGAGTGTGTCTCATTTGTAAGTCGCTTTGGATAAAAACGTCTGCTAAATGAATAAATGTCAATGTAAATGTAAGTAATCGAGACAGCAGTTTGTTAGGAATTTGGTAAAGCAGGGAATTGTAACTTCATAAACATTCAAATGAAAAAAAAAGTTAAATAGGTGTAAATACTTTAACAAATATATTTCTTTAGTTCCTCAGCTTTTTAAAACGGACATTGTCTGACTCTGTCGCCTCTTCTCTCCTCAGCTGTGTGTAAAAGAAGGCGGCGTGTGTGTGACGGCTCTGGACGGTTACTACGTCGAGTCGTTCGTGTGTGTGCTGATCGGATTGGCCTGGTGGATTTTCTTCGGCAAGAAAATGAAGCATTTACAGGAAGAGAGTCCGTCAGCTTGGCAATGCAGAATACGCAAGTAACGCAGTCGTACACGGACTCCGAACACACGCTAATAACGGACCAATAGGAGCGCAGTTCGAGCTCCTATTCATTCGCATAACTCTGACTGGCTCCTGCTGAATTTTTTATTTCTCGTTAATGTTCGAGTTATCATTTTTTCGTTTTAAATGAAGTCCTCCGAGCGTGGATATTTCGCTCTCGTACTCGACACTCGCTGGCGGATTTTCAGACTTTTGCTCGAGCTGCTTTTGAACTGAAGAGAGAGGAAAGAAAAGTATAAGGAATAAAAAAAAAAAGGAAAGCTGTGGATTAAATCGGTGCAATTTTTGTACTCGGATCTCCACTGTGGCCTCTTGCTCTGTTACTCCACGTAAAATAAACCCCGGGGTTAACAAGGGACAAAGTGCGCTCCCTTAAAACTCCTCCTTCATTTCACACTTCACTGCAGATCTTCGTGCCTTGTGTGTTTGTTTGTTTGTTTGTTTTGTTGCTTTTCCTCGTCTTGAACAGGAGCGATCCGGTTGCAATTCCTAATACTGTGTTTAATCAGTAGAGAACATCTGGAAAAATGTTCACCCTTACATATCTATCATGCATACTATCATCTCAGTTGTGTTTGTTTTTGACGTTGAATCGATCTTGCCCTAAATGGGGGAAGAAAAAAGAGACGGGAAGCTGATAACGAGGCAGTATTTCCTGTACTCCAGCATCACAACACTGCAGTGAAGAGAAATGGATTGTTTGGTTTTGTTTAATAACACGATTGTCATCACTTCCTCACATCTGGATTTGGAATCACGGTTTTATTATTATTACTTTTTTTTTTTTTTTACGATATTATGACTCGTCCGGATGGAAGATAATTATTTGACCCCCATCTTACATTTAGATTTGTTTATGTAATTATTATAGTATAGTTATAATATTATCATTTTTTTTTTTTTAATTAAGGTAATTCATTGCAGTTAATGATAAATGATTCATACTATTACATATGATTAAAAGAAAATGTTTTTATTTGACAGTAACAGTGATCACATACTATAATAGTATTCTGTCCAGAAGGAAGACGGGCAAAGAAACATCCCTGATTTTTATTTATTTATTGATTTATTTTAATCGGAATTCCCATACATACATCCATCTTCTACCGCTTACTCCTTATCAGGGTCACGGGGAACCTGGAGTCTATCCCAGGGAGCATCGGGCACAAGGCGGGGTACACCCTGGGCAGAGTGCCAGTCCATCACAGGGCACAATCACATACACACTCATACACACATTCATACACTACGGACACTTTAGACACGCCAATCAGCCTAACATGCATGTCTTTGGACTGGGGGAGGAAACCCCCGACACATGGGGAGAACATGCAAACTCCGCCCACACATGGCCCTGGTGGGACTCGAACCCCGGACCCTGGAGGTGTGAGGCGGACGTGCTAACCACTAAGCCACCGTGCGCCCCTTAATCGGAATTCCCTTTTAATAAAACAAAACTCTAGTGAAGATGCTAACTGTTGATCAATTAATTTCCTGTTCTCCAAATCAAGTCCGGCTCATCTCTCCACGGTTAATATTAATAACGTGTGCTATTGAACGTGACGGCGCATGGCCACGAGAACTCGGATATGACTCGAGAGTGAAGTACAGGCTTTTATCTTATTCCTGATTTCTTCCAGTTGTTTCTTATCCCGATGTCATTTGAAAGCATCTGACCGTATTCAACATACCTGTCTTCGGCTGAAAGAGATGTCTCTGTGAGATTGTTCGTTTGTTGGTTGGTTGAAACGGAGTCACCAGCACTTTTTGAAGAATCGACACTGTGTAATGGTGTAGCATTTAAATCATCGACTTGACACTGGACTTATGTTTTTGCAGGAGAGCCACAGTTACAATGTGACTAATGAAAACTGTAAAATATTTAAAATGAACACAGTTCTGAGGGTGTGTGGGGTGTGTGTGTGTGTGTGTGAGTGTTTCCTCTCCAGCTGCATTCCCAAAGTGATTAAATGTTGAAAAATTCTGATGCATATTTGTTGTGTAATTAAAAGCAATTTAAAACCTTGTTTTATTTACCCTGGTATATTTTCATAATTAGGCCATTATACCATTTATTATTATTTTAACTACACTATATGGCCAAAATATACCTGTATGTATATATCTGTCCATTCCATTCCAGATTTGCTGTTCTAATAAGCACCACTCCTCTGGGCTGGTGGTGTTCTATATTTTTGGGGCATGTCTGAGGGGCTACAGGAGCGTTTGTGAGGGCAGGTATTGATGTCCGGATGTCAAGAAGGCTCCAGTTCCTGTTCATCCCAAAGGTGTTCAGTGGGGTCGAGGTCAGGGCTCTGTGCAGACCAGCTGATTTCTTCCACCCCAAGTCTTCACTTCTTGCACAGGGGCATTGTGATGCTGGAATGATGTTTGGGTCTCTCAGTTCCAGTGAAGGGAAATGTTAACACTACATTTTTACATTTTACATTTATTCATTTAGCAGACGCTTTTATCCAAAGCGACTTACAAATGAGACACACTCACACACCAATGGTAGCAGAGCTGCATGCAAGGTGCTAGCTTGCCATCGGGGGCAACTTAGGGTTCAGTGTCTTGCCCAAGGACACTTCAGCATGGGATCACCCGTGCCGGGATTCGACCCACCAACCCCTGGATTAGTGGACAACCCGCTCTACTGACTGAGCCACAGCCACCCAAATCACACAAAGACATTCTATACAATTGTGTATATTATATTTATATAGCTCTTGACATGTATCCTCACCTGCAACCATAGTGTCCCATAACCCCCAACACACACCAGCTATTAGTGGAGTGGAACGGAGAAGAGAGTGATGGGGATTATTAGGGGGCGGGCATGACAGATAAGGGCCAATTTCGCAGGACACTGGGGTACAATAAGTGTCCTGGGATATTTAATAAGCACCCAGAGTGCAATAAATGCTGTTTTTACAATACAGTGTCCCTATACTGGGGAATTAGACCTCACACAGAATGTCTTACTAATACCTCTTCCAGCAGCAACCTTGGTTTTCCCCAGGAGGTCTCCCATCCAGCTACTGGCCAGGCTCAACCCTGCTTACCTCGAGTGGGCAATCAGGCGAGCACTACAGGGAGATATGGCTCTGGTGTATGATGTGATGTTCATGAGTCCACATACATTTGACCATATAGTGTATATAGCCGTTACATCATATATTGTTATTATAAGTATTATATTAAATCTCTCATTACAGAGAGCACACAATCCATGTTATCGCGTTTGATGATTATTTCTGTGTAGTACATATATCCTGTATCTCACTGGCTTTTCACATCAATTTAGACGCAATTTAATAATCAAAAGTGCATGTATACAGAAAATCTGAAAATATAAATATAAAGACCGTGCCAAACGACTTCATCAGTCTCTCCATAGACTTGCGATGAAGGGAAACTAAAACGCGTTTCCCATTTTGGCCTGATTCGGATTCCGTATCGAAGGGGCGGGGCCTATCCTGCTGTTATTTCCGGTTTTTTTTTATTTTGTAAACAACATGCCGGAGTCGTGCAGTGACCAAACAGAGAAAGAGCAGAAAACTTCTCGAAATGTTATAACCGCGGTATCAAAGTTTGCGGATGAAAATCTTTATATTATCCGGGTATGAAGTTTAATTAGAAACCCTACTGAAAAAAAACAAACAAACAAACACAATAGAAACCCTTTTAGAATGTTGAATGGTTTTAACGGTTACAATGGGAATTTTATTGGTTTTAATGGAAACTGTAATGGACCCTGTGGGTCTCTACTGGTAATGTGTGGCCTTATATTGGTGGCATGTTATGTCTAGTGGATACCATTAAGGACCAATAATGGTAATGGTTTGTAATGGTATTTTGTAGTGGAAACCATTAGAATTTCTTATATTGGTGGCATGTTATGCCTAGTGGATACCATTAAGGACCAATAATGGTATTTTGCAGTGGAAACCATTAGAATTTCTTATATTGGTGGCATGTTATGTCTAGTGGATACCATTAAGGACCAATAACGGTAATGGTTTGTAATGGTATTTTGTAGTGGAAACCATTAGAATTTCTTTTATTGGTGGTATGTTATGTCTAGTGGATACCATTAAGGACCAATAATGGTAATGGTTTGTAATGGTATTTTGTAGTGGAAACCATTAGAATTTCTTATATTGGTGGCATGTTATGCATAGTGGATACCATTAAGGACCAATAACGGTAATGGTTTGTAATGGTATTTTGTAGTGGAAACCATTAGAATTTCTGTGATGATTTCTGTGGTTTTTCTTCAGCAGGGAAATATGTATACGAAGGTAGATTAGTTGTATGTCGTCACGCCATAGTTTATTAAGTTTATGAGTTTTTTAATGAGATGTTGTTGTTGTTGTTTTCCTAAAATGGACCGATTAAATGATATGAATGTTTTTGTTCCACAGAACCTCAGCACAGGGCTTGCAGTAGCCGGTGTGATTATAATAGCACGGAGCATCAGGCTGGTAAATATAAAAAAAATCATATATTCTAATATTATACTCGCTTTAAGACTAAAACAAGTGGATGAGCGTTGATGTTTCAAAGAATTTCATTTATTTGAATACCGGAATATGAACTGTGCAATTAGATTCAGCACTCAAATGCAATTCCGTAGTGTTTTTATCAGTTGATGAGGGAAAACTTGGAAACACGCTCGATGTACAGTATTCTGGCGACACCTGCTGGTCAAATGCTGTAATTGCACATTAAAACGCCTGCAAATGAATAAGATAAGATAAGATAACCCCCTTCCTTCTGGCCGCAGGTATAGTCTACCCATGTGCAGAAAGGCCAGCTCTGGTAGGAGTTTTCTTCCTATGGCTATACGAGCGCTAAACACATAGTGTTTAATCAGCCATTGTGATGCCATCTTATGCTCTGGCATTCGTTGTATGATCCTGATGTTTTTTGTTTTTTTCCCCTTCTCCTCTCTCTCTCTCTCTCTCTCTGTGATTGTTTTGATGGTTAATATGTATGCTCTTGTTGTGTTTGTTTTCTACGCACCCACGGTGAAGGACAAATAAATCATCTCTATAAGAGAAGATATACCTTATTCGATCCCCTGTATATGCATCGATGTCTAAATAATAGAAACCACAAAACAGATCTGTGTGTATGTACATATGCTTGAGTTCTATTTGCAATATCATAAAAAAAAAATAAATACATATTCTAATTAGTTTGTGCTTAAAAATTCATTCATTTGTTACATTTATAATGATTATGATGGGATTATTTTGGCATTTTTCGACCTTTAAAATTGTGTTTGTTCTGATTTGTGCATTAATAAATGCTCATGTTGTTCTGTTTGTGCTTTGAAAGTGTTATTAAGATTAAATTACTACTATTAAGCGACTTAAAATATGTAAGCGAATGGCCGAGAATGACCTCACTGTAAAGTAAATGATTGATATTAGCTAATATGACTTAAGCGGTTATCATACATTGTGTCCGAATAGTCAGGAACCAATGAGAGTAAAAGTGCTCTACATGTTACGTTCTTACACGTTTTCTCAGCCACTGTATTCATGTTTTTCCGAGTTTTGCTCAACACATTCCTCGTTGGTTCCGGACTTCTCAGACACCCTGTAGCTGTGGTGAAAAGTGTTTGCACAGATGAAGCAGGTTTGAAAGTTAATGATCGTAATCAGACGATTAAATGTTAACGTCTATACTCCTTTAATAAGTCTAATTATTATGATGTGTATGATGCTAGAAATGAACGGTCATGTATACATGTGATCTGTTTTCCGCTTTTTGCTCCTCAGATGACCAAGTTCGTCTCCCCGTCGGAAATCCCAGCCGGCTTCATTGAGAAAAACGTCAGCATTAGAGGAAAAGTCAGAAGTGTAACGGAGAGAGGGTTAGAAGTGGAACACATCCCGATACGTGTCCCCTTATTGTCTCCTTTGCTGGCGAAACGTAAGGACGCAGACACCCCTCTTTCTCCACCATCTAACAAGACCCCTGTCGCTAAACCCACCCCCAAAAGACTCAATTAAAGCTGCATGACTGGGGCAGAAATTTCACTTCCCAGCTGTCAGGACAGCTGGCGCAATCAAAAATGAATCCGTGCTCTTAATCCCAGTGAATCTGACCGGATTTGTACAGAGCGGTGTCTGGTTTAGGAGTACGTAAAAATTCTCTAATCATCTCAGCATCCTAAATACGGGAAATCAGGTCTAGTTGATGTTGTTATTATTACCCGTCTTCTGTAAGATCAGACTAACTTTGCAGTCTTTTTCACTTTATAGCTGTGAGATGTTTTAACTGTAAAAGTCACAGCAGGCGGCTGTGGCTCAGTGGGTAGAGCGGGTCGTCCACTAATCCACTAATCGTAGGGTTGGTGGTTGGAATCCCGGCCCGGGTGA
>JAFFST010055545.1:121440-131950 GCA_022414735.1 Noturus placidus
AGAGAGAGAGATAGAGCAAGAGAGAGATAGAGCGAGAGAGATAGATAGATAGAGAGAGAGAGAGAGATAGAGTGAGAGAGAGAGATAGAGCAAGAGAGAGAGAGAGATAGATAGAGCGAGAGATAGAGTGAGAGAGAGAGGTAGAGAGAGAGAGAGATAGAGCGAGAGAAAGAGAGAGATCTTTCCTCATGTTCTTCGGTTATCTCTGAGCTGTATAAAAACTGATCAGAAACTCGCACATGATTTACTTTTCTGAAGCAGCACATGTTATCCACGCCGATTGGGACTGTCTTCCCTGTGCATGCCACATCTCCGGCTCAGCAGATTTCAAGCACATGTTGCTGCTTTAAGAAGAATCCTTGGTGATCTATTTATGAGCTTTTCCTTTTACTCACTCCTCCTTGCTGCATATTTTCTTCCACAGGTTGTTAATAAGAAAACATCAAAATCATTTTTAGTATAGCGTCCACTGCAGGGAGGTCTGTTTTTCTCTGTCGCCGTTTCGTCTTTTTCTTTGAGTGACATTTTTGGGCTGTTTGCTTGATCGGTCTCAGCCAAATACTCAGCCAAACAATCAAAAACAAACAAACAAAAAAAAAAGAAACGCCCATTTTTCGGGAGACTGGATTGTAAAGATCATTTTGTAAAAGTGTTTAATGAACCATAAACAATTCTTGCACATGCACCTGTGGAACAGTCCTTAAGACTCGAACAGTTTACAGGTGGTAGGTGATTAAGATCACAGTCAGGACATTAAAAAGACCTTTCTACTGACTCTGAAAAACACCAGAAGAAAGAAGTCTAGGGTTCCTGCTGAGCTGCGTGAACATGCCATAGACCTGCTGCAGGGAGCCATGAGGACTGCAGATGTGTCCAGAACAATAAACTACAATGTCTGTAATGTATGACGCCTAAGACAGTACTGCAAGGAGACAGGAAGTACAGCTGATCGTTCTCGCAGTGGAAAATTACATATAACCATGTGTCCCCCAGACATGATGGAGAACTTCCACATGCCTTGGTGGAAGAGTGGAGGAACATTTCACAGCAACAACTGACCATGAGAAGCACAGTAGCAGTTCTAGGCCACCAGATACTGACTGTTACTTTTAATATTGACCCCCCATCCCCAATTTGTTCAGGGACTCATAGCATAACTGGATGGGAGGGATGGACTTCCTCATTTCCTACACTCTGGCCAATAACATCCATCTGTTAGCTCATGTATAGGATAACTAGTACTTTCCTACTAACAGGTTAGTAGGGCAGCTGTGGCTCAGTCAGTAGAGCGCGTTGTCCACTAATCGTAGGGTTGGTGGTTCAAATCCCGGCCCGGGTGATCCCATGCCAAATTGTCCTTGGGCAAGACACTGAAGCCTAAGTTGCCCCCGATGGCAAGCTAGCACCTTGCATGCAGCTCTGCTACCATTGGTGTGTGAGTGTGTCTCATTTGTAAGTCGCTTTGGATAAAAGCGTCTGCTAAATGAATAAATGTAGGTTTGAAAAGATGCCTTTGCTAGCTTCTTGTGTGAAAAAATCATCACCCCTTCTGGGTTAGTAACTGTCATGCAACAAGCTAGTTTTTTATGGGGATTTTTTATGGCGGAACTAAGGAAGAAAATTACACTATTTCTCTTTTACAAGCTGGGTTGCATGGTGGCGCGGTGTGAAGCGCCCGTGCCTTTTTACATATGGGTTTCCTCTGGGTTCTCCCAGTATCCTCCCACCCCCCTAAAAAAACATGCCAGCGGATTAGCCACCCTAAATTGCCCCTAAGTGCGAACAAATGTGTGAACCTGTGCCTGGTGACTTGAGATGGACTGGCACCCCAAGCATCCCATACCTCTCAAAAAATGTCCTTTTAAACTCAATGTTGGGTGCTAACTGGGATGGCAGGGATGAATTCGTCGGTGACAGCTGCCACCCACAAAGCCCCTAAACAAGAAGAAAGATGGACATTGAGGAGCTGAGTTTTGAAATCATGGAAATCACATTGAGAACATCCGGTTCTTTATTCAGCTCCCGGGTTCGATCCAGAGCTTGAGTTATTGTTTTGAGCTCGTTCTACTTCCATGTTTTCATGGGTTTCCTCCAGGTTCTCCGGTTTCCTTCCACCTCCCAAAAATGTGCCAGTGAGTGTAAAAGGCACCCTGCGATGGACTGGCGTACCAACCAGGGTGCTTTAAGTATTTTTGACAGGCTACCAAGGAGAAAGCAGTTTCCTCTACACTTTGACTCGCTATAGCAGAAGGCTTATGTTTGACAACGATCAGCAGTTTAAAAATGCGAACGTGGAAATAATATAAAACTGACCAGCGCATTGTTTACCGCTGGGATCTCACTGCGCATCTGGCTGCATGATATTAATAAATAAATCGCTGAACAAATCCCAGTCTCTCTGGAATACAGTGCTAACCGTATAACACGCAAAAGTCAACGTGGAGATCCTTCAATGCTTAAAATAAATGCAGGGACTGTTGCGGTTAGCAGTGCGTGATAGATCCTCTGTCACTTCACTCCTCACACACACTCACACGCACGCGCGCGCAAACACAATCTCACACACGTCCCCGGGCGCACGGATCAAGCAGGAACTCTTGCGCACGCAGTCATTCCCGTCTCCGCGCTCCCGGATTGTAACGTCGCCAAATGGATCCGTTGAACGCTCGTTGCCATTTTTAGACCGGTCCAGGATTAGCTCGTGCGTTTGAGTCGACTGACACAGCGCACTGTTGTGTCGAGAGAGCACTTTGGAGAGCGCGGGCATGGTACGGGAGGACGCACTGGAACCTGATTTCTTTGGGAAGGGATCTTCAGCTTGAGGTGAAAGATGTGCGCCTGCCGTCATCCATAATGGCAGAAGTGGAAGTTTTGAAAAATCTCAGTTTGGACAGGGGTGAGTCATGCATTTGGAGGCATTTTTTGTTTGAATCCGGCTCAGATGTTCACATATCAGCTTGCCATTTATGTCGTTAAGCCTGATGCAAGTCTGTCGGTTTTGACGGTAAAAGTTCATTTACTAACATGGATCACTGCCGAATCAAATTACCTTGAGATGCCAAAGTAATTCAATTCATCTAATGGGATTTCCCTATACAAGACCCCCCCCCTCGCTTCCCCATGATTGTCCTCCACATATTTCCACGAACATGTAATGCAATGCAATATAAAAAGATGAAAAGAATCACATTATTTCATGTATGAGACTCTGAAATCCATGTTTTTTTTTCCCCTGTAAGATGTATATATGTGTTCTTGTTTTCTGACACACCCCATAGCTGTACAGGTGCTGCGCAGTAATGCATATGCCAGGTGCTCATTTATTTTCCCTGCACTGCACATTTATTTTCCCTACACAACACATCCCAGGACTAATCTGCCCATCAGGATGCATCGTGCTGGGGTCAGCATAGGCACTCTGACCGATCTGCAGCTACACAGCCTCATACACAGCAAGCTGTGGTGTTCGGACACCATTCCATCATGAACTTTTGAGCAATTTGTGGAACAGTAGCTCTTCTGTGGTATCGGATATATACAGACGGGCTCGCCTTCTCTCCCCGAGTGCATAAATGAGCCTTGGGTGACCATGAACCTGTCGCTGGTACACCTGTTGTCCTTCCTTGGACCACGTTTGGACCACATGTTACAAGACCTGGAAGAGCTCGGACCCAGTCGTCTAGTCATCAAGATTTGTCCCTTGTCAGCCTCGCTCAGATCCGTACGCTCGCCCATTTTTCCTGCTTCCAACGCATCAACTTTGAGAACTGACTGTTCACTTGCTGCCTGATATACGCCCACTGTAATGAGATAATCAATGTTATTCACGTCACCTGTCAGTGATGTTAAAGTTATGGTTGATACAGGTCGAAAAATACAGCATGAGCATTTCACACTGAGAACTACTGATGGCGTCCAGCTCAGATAATTGTATTTGGTTTCTCTTCTCTCCTCGTCAACATCAGAATCTTTTGTGCGGTCTCGATGCACCATAGGGAACTAATATCATCAGTATAGTTATATAGTAATCATTTATACAAATAATGAACAAAAGGTCGTTTTTTTTCTGTCCAAACCAAAACAAATGCACCATTCATCGTTAATAAAGCCGGGCTAGTGACACATTCGCCTTTAAAGCTTCCTACTTGGACACTCTTTGTGAAATGAAAGCGATTAAGCAGTTCACGGCCGCATAGGTCTCTGCTTTATGAGATATTTCTATCTGTAGCACTCCATCCCTCCTCGGAGTAAAGACAAATGGCGAAATCGACCGTCTTTTCTAAGAAACAAACCAGCCACCCACCATGCCAGCTCTCTGACAGCATCTCTTTGATGTCATTCCTGGGAGATGGCAGTGAGAACATGCCCAGAAACACAGTCATGATTTTATTAATGCTCTGAGTAGTTTAAAAAAAAACAACAACAAAACAACTCTAAAGCAGTGCTTCCTGGAGTGACAACAGTGTGGTATGTGTGTCCTTGTCCGAGATGCTTTATAATTGTCTCTTACCAGGGTTCTGTCCCATGGTCATGCAACCGGTTTGCCCAAACTCTTTCAACCAACAGATTCCCAAACAAATACTCTGCTGCTGAATTGACCAAAACGGCACGTAATTAACTGCTCTAGATATACTGATTAAATATTCAATTAATCATGTTTGCTACTTAATTATCATTAACCGTAGTGCAGCCTACAGATCAGCTGTACTCATTAAAGCTTAATTAATTTATTTATTCTGATAATCGAGATAGTTTGTCTGTCATATTCATATTGGGTATAAGGTGAGTGATCGTTCTTCGTGAATGTCCACAACATTGACCATTGGGGCGGCTGTGGCTCAGGTGGTTAAGTGGGTTGTCCACTAATCCACTAATCGTAGGGTTGGAGGTTCGATTCCCAAAGTGTCCTTGGGCAAGACCCTAAGTTGACCCCGATGGCAAGTTAGCACCTTGCATGTCAGCTCTGCTACCCTTGGTGTGTGAATGTGTGTGGGTGAATGAGAACCAGTGTAAAGTGCTCTGGATAAAAGCGCTATATAAGTGCGCCATTTACCATTTACCATTGAACGCTCGAGGATTTCCCTTCCCCTACATATCGGTTTAACCCTGATTAGTCAATTAAACAAGTGAGATGTTTTACATGGGGGGGGGGGGGGGGGGGCATGATAGATTATTTCATTATTACTTGGTGGAACTTGACTTTAGTTGTCCTTCATAGCCTTAAATCTATTTAACCTTGTAAGCCATAGATGGTTAAATTTTTCATATTATTGTTATGAATACATTTTGTTCATTGGTAAGTGTTAGTTTTAGGCTAAATTTCATTGATTCATCGAAGGTGAACAGGTTTAGTCAATAAAAGCTAAAGATTTGGGGCTTTTTGACCTCAGATTTCCCTAATATGTTCTTAAAAACGCCAATACAGTAACTTCGTAATTGCTAATTCTTTCTTAAATGCCCTTTTAAAGCATACGAAAGTCTTCCTCCTTTTCATTCATTGTGTATTGACTATATAAAAGTTCTGCTTGAATGGTTGAAACTATCTTACAGCTACAAGCGAGCCTCTAGCATGCAGCATTTCCACATTTACTATGCTTTTACCACATGACATTTACCACATGACTACGCTTCTAATAAAATCGAAATCCTAAGACATTAGTGATCTTTCTTCAATTGTTCAGTTTTCATCTCGGAGATACTGTAAGATCAACAGTAATAGCACTGCATGTCAGAATCTCTAAGGAATGCATGACAGATTTTTAATCTTTGAATCTCTTATTGGTACGTTGTGTACAGGGGTGAGAGAACAGAGGTGAACGAGGTAGAGTGGCAACACAGTGTTCAAATTAGGGCTTCAAATTTTGGACGGGATTTTTGTTGGTCTGTCGTCTTATTAAGATTTAAAACCGCGCGCTGTTGGTTAAATCAAAGCTTTAGTTCTTATTTCTGACTGATCTGTAATCGTGTGTGTGTGTAAAACGTGCAAAAATGTGCCAGAAAAAAGAGCAAATTGTAGATACGGTGGCTGTGGATCAGTTGGTGGTAGAGTGGGTTGTCCACTAATCGTAGGGTTGGAGGTTTGATTCCCGGCCCCGGATGACTCCACATGCCGAAGTGTCCTTGGGCGAGACACTGAACCCCAAGTTGCCCCCGATGGCCAGTTAGCGCCTTGCATGGCAGCTCTGCTACCATTGGTGTGTGAATGTGTGTGTGAATGAGACACAGTGTAAAGCGCCTTATAAGTGCAGACAATTAACCATTTATATTATCTCTGTCTGTAAAATGAGAAATATAGTGTTTATTAACGCACTCTTTCTAATACGTGGTCGTTTCTATAGTAACGGCTCATTCACATGGGACTCGTAATGTGGACGCTCCACGTAATCTAAGACTATTAACAAAGTAAAGAAATGTTTTTATTTACTCTGGAAAGAGTCTCCAGTGTCAGTGCATTGTAACAGTCAGTAACTTCTCTGTCACGTTTTTAGCATTGTAGTTTCTCTCAGTAATACACACACACACACACACAAACACACACACACACACACACATATATTTATATATATACACATGACTTTTTCCTGATGCACTTCAGATTCTAGAGAGCATCTGATTGGACAGAAAATCTGATGAGAAGCTGAGGCACAGAATGATGTCATAAAAACTGCTGAATGTGAATTTTGTCGTTGTTTTGGAGCACACTACCTTACGGCTCATACTAAAAGAAATGAAGCATCAATTCTGATTTGAATTAAGCGTTACCGTGTATTTCAAAAGCACAATATACCTTTTAGCTTTAGCGCCTTGCATGTCAGCTCTGCTACCATTGGTGCGTGAGTGTGTGTGTGAATGGGTGAATGAGACATAGTGTAAAGGGCTTTGGATAAAAGTGCTATATAAGTTCCAGAAGAAGTTCCAGTCAACTGGAAATGTTATGAAAGAACCAGGAATTGGACGTGTGTATATATCGTCTGAACACACTGTGAAGAGGACGGGTCGAGTGGATAGAACATCTCCAAGGATCACAGCTGGAGAAGTGCAGAAGTTAGTCGTGTCTTGGGGTCAGAAAGTCTCCAAAATTACAATCTGAAGTCAGCGACATCACCACAAGGTGTTTGGAAGGGTTACACGAAAAAATACCCTACTCTCATCCAAAAACAAACTCGAGCGTCTTTAGTTTGTCAGACACGACTGCACCTTCAAATGGGATCGGGTTCTACGGTCCAGATGAAACCAGAATAGAGCTTTTTTGGTAATAAACACCAGAGGAGGTTTTGGAGCACACAGAGAGGTAGACATATGGAAAAGTACCTCATGTCCAAGGTTAAATATGGAGGTGGATCTTTAATGTTTTGGGGATGTTTTCCTGCCAGAGGACCTGGACATTTTGTCAGGATACATGGCATCATGGAATCTATCAAATATCAACAGATATTAAATAAAAACCTGTATTCAAATGGGCCATGGTTGGATCTTCCAGCAGGACAATGATCCAAAACATCCATCAAAATCAACACAAAAAGTATTTACTGACCACAAACTCAAGATCCTGCCATGACATCACAGTCCCCTGACCTGAACCCCATAGAAAACCTGTGGGGTGAACTCAAAATTTGACCTCGAAATGTGAAGGATCTGGAGAGGTTTTGTATGGAGGAACGGTCTCAGATCCCTTGGCATATATTCTCCAACCTCTTCATCGTTATAGGAGACTCAGAGCTGTTATCGTGTCAAAAGTAGGTAGTACAAAGTATCGACTAAAACTGTGTAAATAATTGTTGCACACCTATATTTAACAATTTTTTTTTTTTGGATAAACCTGTTTGTTTGCAATTGTTTGATATCCATTTTTTTTAACAAAAGAACAAAAGATTAAACAATAATGACAAATTTTCACAGCCTTCTTTGCACATATTTACCAAGGGTGCCAATATTCGTGGACGGCACTGTATGTGCTTGTCACATTGCTGCATTTATCTCCTTACCTCTTTTGTTCTTTGTATGATTTCTGCTGAAAATCATCCCCTCTTCCACCCACTTTCTCTGTCTCGCTCCCCAGCAGGACCATTATGCCTTTTTTCCCCCTAAAACAATGAATCAGATCTTCAGATCCCTGCTTGGCTTTGCTCGCACCATCCTCAAAGGTTCAAAGGCTCTGCATAAATAGCATTTATGAGGGAGATACAAGAGTGCAGATGACCAAAGACATGGACTGTGGGATTGTGGGTAAAACAGTGGGTGCGAGCCGGGTGGTTAGA
The DNA here is from genome assembly GCA_022414735.1 of Noturus placidus. Taxonomy (NCBI): domain Eukaryota; kingdom Metazoa; phylum Chordata; class Actinopteri; order Siluriformes; family Ictaluridae; genus Noturus; species Noturus placidus. The sequence goes on from JAFFST010055545.1 coordinate 129,699, forward strand.
GGTGCAGCCTAGGGTTCACGTTTGCTCAGGGATGTGGCACGGGTTTGGATCCGGTCCTGAGGGCATGGAGCTGTTCTCAGTGACGGCTGAGCGATCAGTCGTTGCCAACGTCGCTTCTCTGCTGGCACGGAGGTTGTATTATGTTGGGGGAAGCGTAGCCGTGCCACAAAAGTGCCGTCTGGCTTATCTGGGTGAGTGTAGTTACGTTAATTTGGGAGTTTATGTGTTTTTTTTTTTTAACCTTTATTTATTTATTTTTAATATAAATGCTTGCTCAAGCCAGATCTATAAACACTGTAAATATAAATCTTGATTGCTATTGATGGTGACTTCTTTGGATTTGTTTCACTTTAACGTTCTTTTCATACTAACTACATTTCACTTAGCTTGCAATGATTGGACGTAATGAGACCGAAGTGGAGAAATGAACCGCTTGCGTTTTCCCGCACATATGCGGATGTATTCCTTGAAATTGTTTCCATAAATTTCTTCCAGGGTGTTTTTCTGGCCAACTGTTGCCGTCTAATAGCTTTACGCTGTGGCCATACTGAACAGATGGCGTTAATTGCAAGCATGTGCTTTATAGCAAAAAAAAAAAAAAAAACATACGAGATCTATCTAAAGCTTCCAAGAGCATCTTATTACGTGTTGCCATGCGTGTGACGCAGATTGCACACTTGTGAGCTTGATGTTTCTTTGGGTTTAATTGAGCAGCCGTTAGGAACGTTGGTTAATGACTGGGATTGTGATGGTGAATAGATAATCTGTGTCTAAAAGATGACAGGAAAGGAGCAGCAGGAACGCCGCACTAACACACGCTGTTTGGGGAGGAACAACGCAAGCAGGAGTCTATTTCGGGTTATTTATAACCTCAGTTTTTCCCACTCTTGGTTTATTTGTGTGTATGTGTTGTGAGGAGATGTTCTAGACTCGCAGGACTCCTAAGAGCTATGTTACTAAACATTTCTGTGTCTTGCCAGTGACTCAGAGAGGAGCCAGGAAAATAGCTCAGTGTTTAGAAATGGAAATAGCTGGAGATGTTTCATACCGTGAGAGTTTGATATGTCTGAGAATCAGCGGCTTAACGGCTGTTAGCGTAGATGCTCTTAGTCTGTGTTTCCTTGACGCACATGATTGAGGAAGTATCAAAGAATGGATAAAAGTAGGTTGAAATACATTTTAATAGTTACAGTTGAGTGCAAACGTTTGCATTTCCATGAGCGATTAATCTTTTAAGAAGATAAGATATTTTACATTCTGTACAGAATTTCGCAATGGTTTTCTTTTCTGATTGTTGGGGCCAAAAATGCTTGATTTTACTGAAATATACTTGAATTGGGCGAAATTGCAATTGGGTCTTTCACAGTGATGTTTGTTGGTAAATGAGACCTTTTAGCTGTACTCATGTTCAACGCACACGAATCAAAGTTTTTGGCTGAATGAACTTTGTGATGATGTCACGATGCGTCTTGGCCCATATCTGCAGTCCGTCCATCCATCCATCTTCTATACCGCTTATCCTTCCTTCAGGGTAATGGGGGAACCTGGAGTCTATCCCAGGGAGCATGGGGCACAAGGCGGGGTACACCCTGGACAGGGTGCCAATCCATCTCAGGGCACATTCACACACACATTCATACACTTCGGACATTTTGGATACGCCAATCAGCCTACCATCTATGTCTTTGGACTGGGGGAGGAAACCGGTGTGCCCGGAGGAAACCATGGTAAGAACATGCAAACTCCACACACACAGGCCATGGTAGGAATCGAACCCCAGACCCTGGAGGTGTGAGGCGAACGTGAAAAAATTATTGCGGATTTCGATCAATTTCGTAAAAGCACAAAATCCAGCATTGACTGATTTTCTACCATGATCTCTAGGCCACCGATTTCCTATAAACATGTGAAAACTTAATAAGGTGTATGGACGAATGCATCTTTCAAATCTGTGAAATAGCGCACGTTCTCCAGTTTTCCATGCTTAACTCGTGCTGTGTTCAAAAAGTGACAAGTTGCATGTGTGTCACTTGTCGTTTGCCTCTCATTGGTTTGTAGCGGCTGCTTAAATGGGAACTAATTGCAGGTAGGAACTAAGTGTGACTGGGGAACTAAAGCAATGTCGGACCACACATGCTATGACAATCATTTAAGCCAATCGGATTTGTCACTCCTTGTACACGCATGTTATTTGGGATCTTTGTAAATCAGGGCTTCAGTGCATTGATTTTATTATCTCTCACACACACACA
>JAFFST010055545.1:133163-143688 GCA_022414735.1 Noturus placidus
ATATATACACACATACACACAGTTTGACTGTACTTTTAAGTATGATAGGTGATAATGTGTGTGTGTGTATGTGTTTGTGTGCAGCAGTACAGGCTGTGCACAGGTGTGTGTCTGCATAATGCATGTGCTCTGTTGTGCGTTTCCGCTCTGATGCTTCTGAGGCTCTACGCTTTGTTGATCCGGGCATCACAGAGAATCTTCACAAGGCAATTATTCAGTGTTTGATATTATCCTGTAAGACTCCTTAGAGAACGCTTTCATCTGTCATCCCTCTTTTCCCGTCTCCTTCTCTTGCCTACTCTCTCTTTATCTCTCTCTTTCTCTACACCTCCCTCGTTCATTCAATGATCCTCTCTCTCCGTCTCACTCTCTCCAGGTCTCTCGTTCTGTCTCTGTCTCACTCTCTCTCTGTCTCTCATTCTGTTTTTCTTGGCATCTTTTACTGTCTCTCTCTGTCTGCCTCTCTTGCACTTTTCCTTTATCTCACTCTTTCTCTCTGTCTCTCTTTCCCCATCCCTCTCTTTTGTTTGAGTAGTCATGTCTCTATATCTCACTCTCTCTGTCTCTCTTTCTGTCTCTCTTAGATCTCTCTCTTTGTCTGTCTCTGTCTCACTCTTTCTTTATCTTTCTCAGTCTCCCCATCTCTCGCTTTCTTTTGATGTACCTTTCTCTCTCTCTCTCTCTCTCTCTCTCTCTCTCTCTCTCTCTCTCTTACACTCTGTCTCTCGGTATCATTCTCTTTTCTGTTTTGACGCTCTCTTAAAAGCCATGCAGCTCTGATGGGGACTCACTACTCTCTCCTTTCCCAAAAATAAAAATAGAATTCAAAATCATAGAGCTCACCCTTTATCTAAAATGGTAAATGGTAAATGGCGTACTTATATAGCGCTTTTATCCAAAGCGCTTTACACTGTGTCTCATTTATCCATTCACACACCAATGGTAGCAGAGCTGCATGCAAGGTGCTAGCTTGCCATCGGGGGCAACTTAGGGTTCAGTGTCTTGCCCAAGGACACTTCGGCATGGGATCACCCGGGCCGGGATTCGAACCACCAACCCTACGATTAGTGGATTAGTGGACAACCCGCTCTACTGACTGAGCCACAGCCGCCTATCTCAATTACTGTCTATCCCAACTATATTTTTGTTTATTTCTTTTTTTTTTTGTCGATATCTTATCAATTTCTTTTTGAGTCAGATTCACTTCCCACATTCAATTTATACTCCGGATTTTCTCTCTTCCCTCAGTTGTAGTATTTGCCTTATGAAGCAAAATTCACTTTTCACAAGTTAACTGAGCTTAAATAAACTGTAGTAGGAATTCTTTTTCAGTTGAACAGTTCATAGAGCTAGAGCAGTCATCATTTATGAGAAATAAATTTCTCAGCCAGTGTTCATAGACAGGAAATCTATACCCAGTGTTTATGTTTTACACCATTATAGACCAGTACAAAAACTACTTCTAGATTTACTTACCTAATAATAGCAAAAGCAGCCGTTATGGGGTTGGCACTGTTGGAAATGAGTGCAAAAAATCAAATAAAGACTGATTAATTGATGGCACCACATGTACAGGAAACCAAGAGATTATAAAGATTACGATAACCTTTCGAGACCTTTACCCCACCAGGCCCACAGGCAGAGACACGAATCTACAATGAGGCCCTGATTTACTAAGTTCACAAATGATGAGTACTAATTTGATGTTTAAAATGTAAATGTTTCTTTAAATATCCATTGTTAAAAGTGCTATGCATGAAATTAATGTTCGGGGGTGGTTTGGTGTTTAGCTTGTTTGCCTCACACCTACAGGGTTGATGGTTCAAGTCCCACCTGAGTTTGCATGTTCTCCCCGTGTGTCGGGGGTTACCTCCTGGTACTCCGGTTTCCTCCCCCAGTCCAAAGACATGCATGGTAGGCTGATTGGCGTGTCTAAAGTATCCGTACTGTATGAATGGGTGTGTGAGTGTGTTTGTGATTGTGCCCTGCGATGGACTGGCACCCTGACCAGGGTGTACCCCACCTTGTGCCCAATGCCTCCTGGGATAGGCTCCAGGTTCCCTGTGACCCTGATAAAGGAGTAAGCGGTAGAAGATGGATGGATGGATGGATGTTTCGTTAAATATCCATTGTTAAAAGTGCTATGCATGAAATTAATGTTGGGGGTGGGGGAGAGACGGTGGCTTAGTGTTTAGCTCGTTTGCCTCAAACGTACAGCGTTTCATGGTTCAAGTCCCACCACAGCCCTGAGTTTGCATGTTCTCCCCGTGCTTTAGGGGTTTCCTCCAGGTATTCTGGTTCCATCCCCCAGTCCAAAGACATGCATTGTAGGTTGATTGGCATGTCCGGAGTGTATAAATGGGTGTGTGAATGTGTGTGTGATTGTTCCCTGTGATGGATTGGCACCCTGTCCAGGGTGTCCCCTGCCTTGGGCTAGGCTCCCTGTGAAGGATGAGCAGTACAGAAAATAGATGGATGGCTGGAGGGATGAAATGTATGCAAATATTATTTGTTCTTCATAGCTGTGACTAGTTCATATCTGAAAGAGTCTAAGAGTCGAATTGAAACTGTAACACTGTCTTACATTTTATATCAAAGTACTGATCAAAATTATGATATGAATGTAAAGTTAACGCATGTACACAGGGGAAGATATGGACCTTATAAATAAAAGTGCACATATGTTCATGGGAAATGGAATGACATTCTTATCAAAGGCTGCTATTTAAATGACGGTAGCATCGAAGATGTGAATGTGTGGTGAATAACTAATGTTTCAGTTTTGCATGTATTTTTTACACAGGAACTCAGGACAGACATTAATGACACCTTGCTAATATTGTGTACTAAACGCACACCAGAAGTGTTAAGCTGAAAGATGCCCGCGTTTGTGAAATTTTTGACACTCAAATCAGCATGTCAGGCTGATCTACTTTTTATCTTTCTCACTCACACATTGTCTGAGATCCCTGAGTAATGGAGAAATCAATGAGGTTCAGTGGAATACTCTTCCCTGGGGTCTCGTATCTCTTTGCAGCCGGATGAATGCTTTGCCTCCCCTGTCTCGCTCCCTCATGATATGGGTTGCAGCCCCACTGTGGCCTGAGCAGTAATCAGGCATGAAGGTTTTCACAACATGAGGCTAATTAGGATTAAATGATCTAGAGAGGAACTGGCTAACAATGAGAATAGCGAAGAGAGCAAGGGAAAAAAATAGGACATAAATAAAAGACAGAAAAATGGAGAAGAGGATAATGAGGGTGTGGAAATATAGTGCATCTATAAATGCTGTTTTTAGGCTACTTTCATTCTTCTTTAAGCATTCAAGTGCTCTCATAGTTGCTTTAGGTGGCAGATAGTATTGAAGATCTCATATGAAACGCAGTTTGGACTCGCCTGTGTGTATCTCTGATGTATGTGTTAGTGTCAGGACTACTCAGACTCCTTGCATACCTCCTTCATAATCTCTTCAGAAAATCCTATGACACATTACTAATTAAAGACAGGAACCACAGGTGAAAAATGTGTGTTTAGTATGTGGGTGATCATACCATATGAAGAAGTTGTGACAGGTTAAAACCTACACTGAAATAATTCATTTACTTAACACATGGCTAGTACAATAGTACAATATATATATATATATATATATATATATATATATATATATATATATATATATGCTTTGATGTGTTCTTGTAAACAAACAAACATTAGATTTAGAAGATTCTGCAGTGATATTTGGTATATGCATGGAAGCTTGATTGGCATGTCCGTAGTGTATGAATGGGTGTGTTAATGTGTATGTGAGTGTGTCCTGCGATGGACTGGCACCCTGTCCCCGCCTTGTGCTTGATGCTCCCTGGGATAGGCTCCAGGTTTTCCCGTGACCCTGAAAAGGATAAAGCGGCATAGAAGATGGCTAGATGGATGGACAAGCTGAAAGTACTGGTAATTTTGAATAATGGGATAAAATGTAGTACATTTGGAAACTCTGCTAAGCTGAAAAATTATTAAAGTTATGTAATTGTTTGATTTTTTACCATAATTTAATAATAATGTGTTATATAATAATATGCTCAATTGTTTCATTAGTTATAGTAGTACACTTAAAACCTGTTGTGCAAGTTGACTATGTATCTATTTCTCACTCCTGGCTGGCTCACCAAACTATTAGGTTTATTGTTTCTGCTAGGTCAGCAACCTATTGGTCTTTTGTTTTAGACAGGTTTTAAATATGAGTTGTACATGTTGCACTGGGTACATTTGGAAATGGTGCTGAAAATGTTCTTATGTATTTTTTAATTCTTACAATAATTTTGTGACATAACGTGACATGGCAGGTGATATGCTTGCAATATTGTTTCATCAGTCTGTGATTTTATATATAATTGAAAGCATGGCATATGCGCGAACCTTGTGTCCTTTGTTAGATTGCAATTTTCTCCCTCCTGGCTGGCTCGCCAAGCTGTTAGATTGTAGTTGTGCATGGTGTGGTCACATGATGTTATCTGTTTTTTTTGTGTTTTTTTTTTAAATTAAACAATAACAAGATGAAAGTTTATATGTATGTGAAAACATAATAATTTCATGTTACCATACATTTCTTTCAGTAAGACGTTTAGGGCATTTAAAATTACTTCTGATGTGACTAAAAGTAAAACAATCAATTTAATCGACTAATTTAATTCAACTATATTTTGCTATATCTTTTATGGCATTTGGTAGATTCCAGTGGGTCAAAATTCTAGATACACCAAGATGACTGTCTCTTTAAATAGTCTGGCAGATTCCACAAATTGATGCAATGACTTTTAAAAGTTCCTGATTAGCCAATTTTCATAATTAGGGGTTTATTTGGAGTCCACACCTGACTGTATTTAGAGCTAGTGCCTTTTGCCCTTGATAACATAAACAAATCCAAGCAACTCAGCCAAGACCTTGTGAAAAAATGTGTGCCACCGCAAGTGGGCGGCTGTGGCTCAGTTGGTAGAGCGGGTTGTCCACTAATCCACTAATCGTGGGGTTGGTGGTTCGAATCTTGGCCGAGGTGATCCCATGCCAAAGTGTCCTTGGGAAAGACACTGAACCCTAAGTTGCCCCCAATGGCAAGCTAGCACCTTGCATGTAGCTCTGCTACGATTGGTGTGTGAGTCTATCTAGTTATGGTACGTTTTTGTCAAAATCCAGTGCACGCTTTACATGTAATCCTTTGAGATTAAAAGTCTGATAAAAGTTGTGAGGAATGCAAACACTCCCAGGGTTCCCAGGGTAAAGGGCTCACTGAAGATGAATGAATGAATGAATGAATAGATAGCAAATTAGGCTAGTTACAGGTAGCTGTTACTACTTAGGACAAGTAAGAGTGTTGTGATGGTTATAGTGTGCATGGATTATGAGCTGATTTTTTTTTTTTTCGTTTCAGAAAATGAAAATTCTCTAGAAAAAAAGGCAAGTGTGAAAGCATCTGGGTTGACCTTTGGTAGAATGTAAAGCTTTTCCTTTTCTTATGTAGGTGTCAAGCTTATTCACGAGCGTGAGTTTTAGTCAGTTATATCTTCATGCTTCATACATCTTTGTAGTTCTTGTTCTCTTGCACTTCTTGCTCGTGTCCATTTGTCTTTCTCTGTCTCGCTCTGTCTCTCGCTTCACTTGCTTTATTTGCCTGCATGTTTACACTGATGTGTAGTGGCGAGGTGACAATGTAACTGTCTATAGCCATTAAACCTCACTAAAACTCGAATAGATGTACCGGTCAGGCCTGGAGGAATGCGTTTGTGTGTGTGTGTGTGTGTGTGTGTGTGTGTGTGTGTGTGTGTGTGTGTGTATATATTTATTTATTTATAAATGCATGTACTGTATAGTCACAGACACATATATTCTTATCCTATGGATACTTATACTACTGGGTCATGGGGAACCTGGAGCCTATCACAGGGAGCATGGGGTGCAAGGTGGGGTACACCCTGGACAGGGTGCAAGTTCATTGCTGGGCACAATCACATACACACTCACACACCCATTCATACACTATGGAAATGCCAATCAGCCCACCATGCATGTCTTCGGACTGGTGGAGGAAACCGGAGTACTCGGAGGAAACCCCCGCAGTATGGGGTGAGCATGCAAACTCCACACACGCAGGGCAACAGCGGGAATCGAACCCCCTACACTGGAGGCGTGAGGGGAACGTTCTAACCACTAAGTCACCCTGCGCATACATACATACATACAGTACATACATACATACATACATACATACATACATACACTCTTGTTTTCACTGCTGCCATGTGTGGCTAGGAGGGAAAGACTATTAAGTTTTGACGAGTAATCTCCTCTCACCTCCAGCAAAAGATTTTGAGCTCCCACTTCTGTAACACTTCACGAGAAAATGTGTGTGTGTGTGTGTGTGTGTGTGTGTGTGTAGATAATTGCCTGTTTCATTCTTCACTAACGCTTCCTTAAAATAATTCAGATCAAGTTCCTGTTGCTGTTTATGAACGTCCTAATACACTCATTTAACTGTGCATGGGTTAAATGTGGTACCGCCAAAGATGCCTAATAAACACATTTTAATACTTTTTTGCAACTAAGTACCACTTCCAGCGTTCTGAACATTTCATGTCATGACTGTACAGTCCTATTTGCTTAATGTGGAAAAAAAAGAATATGCGAAAAAAGAATTTCACTGTGCTTTAATGTATTTGTGAGAAATAAAGGTTTCTTCTTATTCTAGGCAAATACATACAGTCCTGTTTATTTATTGGTATTATTAGAGCATTTTATAGACTGTATCTTACAAACAACACTTTTTTATTATAAGTTCACATTATTTATTTATATTTTGCTGTTTAAAGCTACTGGACCTTTTGTTAAACACGAAGAATTAAAATAAAATAAATAAATCCATGTTCTATAATGTTGTGAGTAATCCACAGTCAGTCCTGTGTCGGGGTATCAGGTCAGAATTGGCAGGAAATTTATGTCCGCTAATCAGACACTTCATCAGACATCATCACAACACACCTTTAGGCATGGAAGAAGTCTGAGGCAAGAACCAGCAGCAAATCAGGAGAGAGACAGTGAGCAAATCTAATCCAATCAATTATGCAATGAAATAATTATGGTTTGATTATAAATGATTATTAATTTAATTATTATTTTTACTCCCGGTGCACGGTGGCTTAGTGGTTAGCACGTTCCTCTCACACCTCCAGGGTCCGGGACTTGAGTCCCGCCGTGGCCATGTGTGTGTGGAGTTTGCATGTTCTCTCCGTACTCCGGTTTCCTCCTCCAGTCCAAAGACATGCATGGTAGACTGATGGGCGTGTCTAAAGTGTCCGTAGTGTATGAATGGGTGTGTGAATGTGTATGTGATTGTGCCCTGTGATGGTCTGGCACTCTGTCCAGGGTGTAACCCCGCCTTGTGCCCGATGCTTCCTGGGATAGACTCCAGGTTCCCCGTGACCCTGAAAAGGAGTAAGCGGTAGAAGATGGATGGATGGATGGATGGATGGATGTTTACCCCCATCACCCCTTCCAAAAAAAATGAGTAAAAAAAGATAGACATTTATTAGTTCTCTAATGTGCAGACATGTTTGTAAATGATGATCAGATTTATCTGATGATCAGATTTATTTAATAAGCCAGGGAGTGAATGTTTTGGTTGGTGTCTTTCTGTGCATTTTACTACTTCAATTAATTCCTTTCTACGGTCATCTCTTTCTCACACATCTGACTATGATCATATCTGTGTGTCATGCTTTGAGAAATTACTGTCCATGCATGAGAATCCATTCTGAAGTGTCACTTTATATTCAGGGGGTATTTCTGGGTATGCGTACAGAAGCAGCGTCTCAGATCGTCCCCTTTTTCAGTACTGTTGCTCCAAGCTTTGAATGAAGTCGGTCTGCAAAAGGGCATAGACAAGCATTACTCACTTTAGCACTCTCTCTGTCTCTCTAGTACTGCATATCCTGCCCTCCACAATCCCTTTTCACAGAGAAGCAGAGGTTATTTACTTTTTGAAGCTGGGAGAACTTTCAGTGCTTGTGAAGCTAAATGTGAGTTCGGCTCTCGGTAGATGCCTCGTTATGCACTGTTAGGGTTGCAGGCGAATTCTGCAGTATTGCGTCAGTGGAGTTCTCCGTGGATATCTGTCCTCGTCTTTCCATTTCTGGAATCTGGTGTGCTATCCTGTCAGTTTTGTGTTCGTTCCACAGGCCGGTCCATAATTACCTCCATCCTGTACATGACAGCCTGTACAGCTCTCACTCTTAGCACATCTGCAGATTGTGGCCAATTACCGTCCCGTCCATATCGGAATCATGAAGACAAGCGTCGATCTATTGACTAAAAAAATAACCTGTCCTTGTTTCAATCTCCATCTCTGAAATAGTCCTGCAGTCAAATATTTTTGGGGTTTCATTCTAATTTGGGTAGAAATTGCTGCATCGAGATAGCTCTAGCTCAGTTGTTCGTGTGTGTGTGTGTGTGTGTGTGTGTGTGTGTCTCCGCAGTTGAGCGATGTATGAGTGTGATGCAGTCCGGCACTCAGATGGTAAAACTGAAGAATGGCTCCAAGGGCCTGGTTCGGCTCTTCTACCTGGATGAGCATCGCTCTTGTATCCGCTGGAGGCCTTCCCGCAAGAGTGAGAAAGCCAAGAGTAAGCAATTGTTTAACGTCTTTGAGTCACATTATACTTGATGTATGTTTTAATTAAACGTGTCTGGTGACCTAGCAAAACCCTGCACATTGTGAAATATTTACATTTTTCCTCAAAGACTCAGTAGGCTTTCCTGAGCTGATATATGTTTCCATTTCTAGCATTTAATAAATAAATACATTGTGATATGGACACTGCTTGTGATTGTGATTGTGCTTGCACCTCTAAAAGTAATATATGTATGATGATGCAGCTAGTGCGTCTTTGGTGCTTGGACCCCTAAGACGATATGTCTCCTGAATCTTTGGTGCTTGGACCCCTGAAATGAAAACATGTATGTCATTATGGCTGGTGCACATTTGGTGCTTGGACCGTTATTCATCGGCTTTGAAATAGACATGCACATGTCTTAAGCAGGACATCTAATGTATGGGACTTAGTGTATGCAGGTCTGGTTATTTTAGGCTTTCTGCAGTAAGGTAAGCTGGTGTGAGTGGGTCAGGGATTAACCCGTGTAAGTGCTTTGTTCATCATGCAGAGTAGGTGATTCATGGGGTAGGTAATAATAATAATAATCTCTCCATGGTCACGTAGTGAAGTCTTCTGGTTTGGTTGCTGTGTCCTAGCACACATTAGATGCATTAAAGCCCAAATACAATGACAAGTACTGCCTGTCATTCTTTAGCTCTCTTTCTGTCTTTCTGTCTCCCCAATTCACACTTCATTTTTTATTCTCTCTCTCTCTCTCTCTCTCTCTCTCTCTCTCTCTCTCTCTCTGTCTCTCTCTCGCTCTCTCTCTCTCGCTCTCTCTCTCTCTCACTCTCTCGCTCTCTCTCTTTTTCTCGCTCTCTCTCGCTCTCTCTCTCTCTCTAACTTGCCTGTCTGTCATCACATTTAAAGTCTGTCTGTGCAAGATAAGCCTCTTTGTTACTCTCCATTTACATAATTAAAAAAATGACAGCTTGTGTCCAGCTCATTATCTGCTAAAGGAGGTTGCTTCTGACAGCTCTGGTATGAAGGAACGCTCTGCTCCACTGATGTGTGTAGATATGATTATGATCATGTTATGGGAAAGAACCCCCCCTTCAGATTTTATCAGCTGGTGTGTGATATTTCAGATCTCACTCAAGAATTAGGTTTACGAAGAGATGTACTGTAATTTCAGAACCTGTGATAAGATTTTGATAAAGATGTTCTGCCGGCGGTGTATAAGAGAGAGACCGAGAGAAAGCAACAGTGTGTGATAGAGAAATGCAATAAGATTCATTACACACTTATATTGTCTTCAGCAGAGGAGAGACACATTGGGCAGGAGAAAATAGGATGGCGGTTTGCGTCTGTCCAAATATTTGTTTACATTCAGTGATAGAATCTGATATCTTCATTACAGACAACACATTTCTACATCACCTTCACCCTTTCTGCGACGAATCGTACGATCAGAATAATCTTGCAGTTATTGTAGTTACGGTTTGCTTTCCAGCTTGTAAGTCATTTTAATATAGATTGCAATTGTAGATGTGTGTCGATGTATTGATGTACTGATTCGGACATGGCCTGGTCACTGTGCTCTTTTTCTCAGTCACCATTGACTCGCTTTACAAGGTTACCGAAGGTCGACGGAGTGATATCTTCCATCGGCACGCTGACGGGAACTTCGACCCCGGATGCTGTTTCACCATTTACCATGGCAACCACATGGATTCTCTGGACTTGGTGACATCCAATGCAGAGGAAGCAAGGACATGGGTGACGGGACTCAGATACCTGATGGCGGGCATCAGTGATGAGGACTCCTTGGCCAAAAGACAACGAACCCATGACCAATATCCTTTATATATATATATATATATATA
>JAFFST010055550.1:13931-24109 GCA_022414735.1 Noturus placidus
TTTTTTTTTTATGTATGCTGTTTGAAATTATTCACAACTGTTTATTGAACATCATCTATGAATCATTTTGCTTATTAAAGCATGAATAATATCTGAATTTCTAAATATGTTAATATACATTTTTAATTAATTTATTAATGTATAGCCTTTTTAATACAAAAATAATGATATTAACATGTAGAACAAAATGGTAGACAAAAAAACAATATACTATAATACTATGAAACCATATGAAGGTTAGGGTTAGAGTGAGGGTCAGGATTAGTAGTTTTACTTTTGTATGACTATTTTGATATAAGAATTATTAGCCATTTATTTCCTATGATGCAATGCTCCTTAGGTCCTTAGGTTGAGTTTAGAAAAATAAATCTAAGTTAAAAAATGATTCTATTATTATTTGGGTGACAGTGACATGTTTTCAAGTATATAGTCAATATCACAATATAAGCCAAAATAAATACTTTTTTTTTTTTATTTTACTTTTCTTCTTCCCATGATCTTCAGGAAATTTACATGATGCAACTTCCTGTTGAAAAGGAGTGTGTTCAGGTAACAATTTGAGTGAAATGACTAATACAGACGTTTTAAAGCAATATTTCATGAATGAGATGTGGTGTGAGGTGTGTGGAAGAAAAGAAAATGTGATTTTTTAAATAATTTTATTTATATATATATATATTTTTTAATTTTTGAAATATTTTAATGATTATACTGCATTTGAAGGTAAAGTGTAGTTATACTGAGGTGGAATGGGTAAAAGTGCAATTTGTTTAAGTGCTGTTGATTTTGTAGGTTATTTGTTCATTATTTATCTGAAACAAACACATACTTTTGATACTTTTCCTGTGTTTAAAATGCCTTTTAAATGCAGTATCACTGAGACACAAATGGCACCCCACTCATTAACTCAGCCATAAAATCTAAAGAAATGACCTGGGTCAATAACAACAAAGTGAAATAACAAGTCTCAGAAGACCATCTTAGCCATTTTACAACCAAATAAACTACAATATTGGGAGATGTGGCCATCTCTGAGATGGAGGAATCTGGCTAAAGTCATGACTGACTAAAACAACACAGCTGCTTAGAGCTTATTTCAGATTCTTCAATCAGTGGCTTGCCATGGCTGATGCACTGTAATCTATCTGATCAAAGCACAAGAGTCCAATCCTATTGCTGTAATCCGTCCTGATGGGGATTCTTATGCATTTTATTCTTATGCGCTTAAAAAGATAAAGCGCTTCAAGATTTTTTTTTACTCTCTTTTTTCTGCACCAATGTGAATATCAAGCATGGCATGAGCGGGTCAAATGAAGTGGTATCAGCTGTTAAGCTATTTTATTGTAAGTTTGTAATCTACATTTATAATAATAATAATAATAATAATAATAATAATAATAATAATAATAATAATAATAATAATAATAATAATAATAATAATAATAATAATAATAATAATAATAATAATAATAATAGACTGACATTTGATGCATGTATGCATCTAAATATATATATATGCATCTAATATATACATTTGTGCCAATATATACAGTATATATATACACACACACTCAGGATTTATTTTATTATTTTTCTTTTACACACGAACAGTCGTCGCCATTCAAGAACATCCATTATACTCCCTTGCTCACAGAGGAAGTGATAAGGAAATCTATATTTAACAGTATCCCAGTGCCAGAATGAAGCTATAAGGAAAGCATTTCAGGAATGACAATTAGCATATCGTGCATGACAGCTCAATCGTATTTCGAGGCTCATGCAAAGACTGGCGCATTTATTCACTTAAGTGGGAAATGATTTGAGACGGTGTCCCTGAAAGGCATTTAGGGGTCCCTAATCGAGCTGCTGCGCCATCTTCTCCTCTCATGTGCTGAAGTAGAAGACAGATGGTGTCTACTGTCATCACTGAGTGAAATATTGGGCTCTTTAATGGTAATGTGAGACTGTACAGTGTGTCTATGTGATCCAATGGCAAGAAAATATACAGTAGGTACAGTAATCTACATAACTTGGATAGTGTACTAGCGCTTCATAGAAACATGTCTGATGAAGCATAAATCAAGAAATCTGTGACTATGAAATGGAAGTTCAAAATGATATAGTTTTATCCAAGATGTGGTGTTTATGTACAAAGAACTGAAAACAAATGCCAATAATTCTTCATCCTGAAAACATAGTCCAACATTTAGAGACAGATTTATACCATAATTTAAAAAAATGGCATTGACTGGAATATTTGCTTAAATGGTTATTGACAGCCTCACTGACTTCCCTTAGACTTCAGTTATAAGTAGACAGATTTGATGTTCTTTTCTCAGTTCGGGAACATATTTTGAAATGATGGTATATAGGTGCAATGCCATTGCTGCATAACAACTCCAGAGTCCTTGGTTCGATCCTCCGCTTGGTTTACTCTCCTGTATGGAGTTTTGCATGTTCTCCATATATCTGCATTGGTTTCCTCTGGGTTCTCCAGTTTCCTCCATAACATGCTAGTAGGTGGATTGACTATGCTAAATTGCCCTGAGGTGTGAATGAATGTGTGAACACTGGAATATTCCTTTAAGAAGCCTAAATGGTTTTCCACAAGTTAACAAGAATCATCACCGTCATATGTATATAAACTAGTTTAAACGAGTGTTCACAGTATTCACAGGCAATCAAGCTAATTAGACTAATCACAAGGAAATTGTTCACACCAGGAGGTGTGAGCGGTGAGAGAACAGTAGGGAGAAAGAGAAATGCTAAAGAACTTTGCGCTTCACAGATGACAGCACATGTAGGTTATAAGCTTGGAAAACTGATTTGGTGAAGAAAAGTCCTCTGCACCATGAACTTCAGTCTTCACTCACTGTGTTCTCATCACACCCATATTGACTTACTTTCCTGCTCACAGATACGTATAACAAAGTCAATTCCTTCACGATATTACACAGACACATACTTTCACTGACCATTGGGTTTAGCATCTAAGCCAACTCTGTTTTCTCATATAGACAATGAGATTTTCTCCTCAGGCTGATTGGAAAATGTGGTTTGGCAGAGAAAAGAAAAGTCATATATGACTAGAAAAGGCCACTCATGACAAGATTTCCCAATTTACCAACACAGCTCAAAAAAAAAAAAAAATAAAATACAAGCAGTTTGGCCACAGCACCCTGAGGGAGCTGCAGTTCAATCTGGGCTGCACTAGACTGGCACTGACCAGCATTCATTAACAGAGTTGAAAGCCTGCACCATTTTGTGTTTTTCCTCTGCAGTTGATACACTTTGCTTACTCGGTCACTTCTCTCCTTTTCTATTACTGTTCCCTGCCTTGCAACATCCCTGTCTCTATAGTTGGCTTCTCTTCAACTGTATTTCAAGTGCTAGAAATTGGAAAAAAAAAAAAAAAATACAACTAAGCCTTAATAGTGCAAAAGAGAAGTAAATATTTACTTGTGTTTGGAGTGGACAAGTTGACAAGCACTTGAAGAGAATATATGATGAAGAATCATGGAAATAAATGACTACACTGTGAATCTATATGGTTTTCTATTACAACGTTTAATGATGTCATATTTCCAGTGTCATAAAAACTTCTCAGAACCATTAAAGGTTCCATGAAGAACATTACATCAAAAGGCTCTCTTTTAGAAGAAAGGTTTGAAGTAGAGCCCTTGATGAAAGCAAGAACTTTAAGATCCCCCCCCCCCTTTGTAGAACCCTACACCAAAGTGTTTCTAATCAGTCAGATTTTTATTAAATGCATTTAGGAAGCAAATAAACCATCAAGGCAATGCAAGGTAGGTTTATTTATACTGCACATACATAAATAAAAGCAAAGTGCAATAGGAAGACATTAAAAACAAAGTGATGTGATAAAATAGGAAAATAGGCAGAATTGCTTGAGTCAGTTACACTCGAGTCTTTTCCAGCAACCTGAGCAAGGTAGATTTCTAAACTTCTAACATGTTTATCAATCCTTGGGATAGCAGTGCTGGCATTTAACCTCCAAGGAGCTGATTAAACTTAGGATGAAATAAACAAATTAAGGAGACTGTAAAATAAATCATTTCGAAGCATTATAAATAAATAAAAAATGGAGTGGAAATATAAAATCTTGAGAAATGGATGGTTTTAAACATAATTACTATAATAAACACAGTGAAAAAAGGCACATCAAAAGAGAAATGTTGCCTTCACTCAACAACAAAAAAAAACATCCATTCCAATATGGATGTTTATACAGAATAAAGTACATACATTATACATTATGCGCCTCTGCAGAATACTCAACATTAATATGCATTCTCCAAAAAAAGGTACATTGAGAGCCCTAACAAAAAGGTTCTTCAGGTTGTATGTGTAGAACATTACTCTATAGAGTTTCACTCAAAGACAGGCCAAGGATCCCCTTTGGAACAATTTTCCCTGAGAGTGTAGCATTGAAGACGTAGAAAGCAAGTGAGAAAGCAGCATATAATAATAATAATAATAATAATAATAATAATAATAATAATAATAATAATAATAATAATAAACAATTAGGTTTCCAGTATGCAAATGTCTGTATATTAAATTATTTGTATTGTAAATTATGCTTGTGTTCCTTTTTAGATGATCAAAAAAGGTTCCAAGTAGAACCTTCCAACTGGAACCATTTTTCTGCGTGTAGTTATTGGAAAGTCATAATTCATCTTTTCTTTTTTCAAAACATGGATTTAATGTTAAGAGGTTTGAATCAATCAACAGTTCTTCTAGAACCCTACATCAGAACATTTCCCAATGAGACAGGTTTCAAAGCCTTTGAAGCCTTTTGCAAAGTAAAGAACTATGTGCTAAGTAAAAAAAAAAAAAAAACAACCAAGAACCACATTTTTATTTCTAAGATTGTGGTAAAGAGAATGTGGCAAGCAATTTTTTTTTTTTATTGCATCACAAATCATAAGAGCCAATCAAGATCCAGTATGCAAATGTATGTACTTTAAAGTACGTTGATTATATATTATTCTCTTCTTACCTAAATGATTCCAAGTAGAATCCCTTAAGAACGCTAAACTTGTGAACCCTTGAGGAAATATTTTGTAATTGCTGAAAACTCTTAACAAACTCATAACAAATCTTTTTTTTTTTTGTTGTAAATATGAGCTAAATATTTAGGTTTTTCTGGAGGATCCCTTGAAGGTTCTGTGTGGATCCCTACATCAGAAACAGTCCCAATCAGACAAATTTCCATTTAGAAGGCACTGAGGAAGTAAACTCTGAACTATACAAAAGAAAAATTATGGAAACTTTTTTCTTTTTTTTTTCCTAGGACTGTAATAATGACAATGTGGTGCCAAATGACATTGCATCATAAAATACAAGAACCAGTCAGGATCCAGTATGTAAATGTGTGCATGTTAATAAAATAAAAAGTAGCACCAGTATACACAGGGAAGGGAAGTTTGCATGGAAGGTTTTTTGATTAAGTGAAAGTGTAGGCATATTAATGTTTATTTTTCCCTGCTGTCCTGTAAATTATTACTCAGTGTAGATCTATTTATTTGTTTATTTATTTTGTGTGTATTTCATACATGAAATGTACTCCTACAAATCTATTCTATAATCAAAACACACAGCTCAAAGACTGAGGTACGGAGTTTATATTTGTATAAAATTCATACATATTTGATATTTTTTTTAAACCTACACATCTCTGTCTCTGTTCTTTTTTCCATTCCCTGACTTCAGGCTCAGATCTCTGTGCTGTTCTCAGCCATAATAAGATCTCCAAAGGTTTGATTTTATCTTGGAGGCGATACAGTGATGTCGTGTCCATGTGATGATAACTTTTTGATCATTTGAAAAGCATAGAGATAAAGGATTATTCTGTGCATGGTGGCATAGTGTGAGTTCACTGTGCAGATAGAGACAGATTTTACACATTGTGTATATATCTCTGATTCAGTTGAAGCTGCAGTAGGAAGCACTTTCATAGCTGTATACAAATTTCCAATAAGAGTGATTCTGCATTTGAATAATGTTTCCACACTTTTATTGTTCTGTTGATGAACAGAGCCGTCTGTCTGTAAAATAAAGTTACCAGATGAACACTATGGCCTAATGGAACCTCTGAGTTGAGAGAGAGAGAGAGAGAGCGAGAGAGAGAGAGAGAGAGAGAGAGAGAGTCACCATTCCTCAGCAGAACACCTATCATGTGGAGTCCGCTCCCCCTAGTGCTTTCCAGAGCATTGGCAGTTTATTAACCTTGGTTTAACTTTAAGTGCAAATGTTTGCACAGCCTTTGTTCAAAATGAAGACAGCAGTAACATTTATTTTCTACCATCAAGACATTAAGTGTGTTGCATTCCACAGATGTTTCTTCATTCTTCTCAAGTAACAAAAACAGCTCATAGCATAATAATAGTAGATGTAGATTTTGATTCCTTTGCTTGCACAGCTGATGGAGGGCTTTTGTCTAAAGTATCCTGTGTCTCTGTAAACTTTATCTGTGAAAATAGCCTAAATATTTTCTCTACAACTCTACAAGTCTCAGTTGTAATGTTCGTCCTTTCATTCAACTGGAAATCATTGTTAGGATTCTGTCAAATATCATACAGCAGCTAGTTCAGATCAGGGCTTACGGAGGAAAATGGTATGCTTTATTCAAGTACATGTTCCTTTTGTTCCCCTGAAAGAAATGGGGACACTAGCAGACTCAGGGGGTATAGGGTGGAGGGAGCATTTGCTAGAGTGAACAAACAGCAAAAGTGCTCCCTGGGTTGCCCTTACAGTGGAAAATAAATAAAGAAGTACCTCAATGGCTGCCCTTCAAATTCAAAATAGTGATGAAGTGCCCTCTAGGGTGCAATTATATGTGAGAAAAAAACACAGTGAAGAATACTTGCATTACATGCATTGCCCTATAGGGTTCCCCTGAGTGCGAGAAAATATGATGGAATACCCTCTAGGTGTGAGAGAATATGATGTTCCTACTAGGGTGCCCTTCCAGTGGAGAACATGTGATGCAATGCCCTACAGGGTTCTGCTATGTGCTTATAATGGATAATACATGATTCAGTGTCTGATATGGATCCTCTACATGCAAGGAAATATGATGAAATGCCCTAATGGGTTCCCTTCAAATGAAAAATAGTGATGAAGTGCCCTCTATGGTGAAAACATGTTGAAGTGCCTTCTAGGGTGCCCTTCTAGTGAAGAATACATAATGCAGTGCCCTATACTGTTCTGCTAAATGCGGGAAAACATGAAGTTCTCACTAGGGTGCCGCAAGTAAATAGTACATGATGCAGGAAATACGATGAAATGCCTTTTAGGGTGCCAATATATGCATTAAAACATGATTAAGTGCTCTCTATGGTGCACATACGTGCAATGAAACAACAAAATGGCCTAATGGGTGTCATTCCAGTGGAGAATACATGATGTAGTGCCCAATAGGCTATGTGTGAGAAACAATTAAGTGCCCTCTAGGATGCCCTTCCAATTGGGAATATGTGATGCACTGCTTTATAGGTTTCCCCAACCTGCAAGAAAATGTGATGAAATACCAACTATTGTGCTCCTATGTACAAGAAAACATAATAAAGTGCCCTTCAGGGTGACCCTGTGAGCAAGAAACAGTGTGATGTGCCCTCTAGTGTTTCTGTACGTACAAGGAAAGATGTTGAAGTGCCCCATGGGTTTTCCCTCCAGTGGATTATACATGATGCAGTGCCATTTACACTCCTCTATGTATGCAAGAAAATGAGCTGAAGTGCCCTCTAGGTGCTCCTGCCCTTTTTTTAAATTTTGCCCCTCAGATGGAGGCATTCAATCAGTAGACACTATGTGCAACACAAATCAAAACAAATAGTAGCATTTTCAGGATGCATTGTATATAAATCTCTATTTAGATTATTGAGTTTATTAGGTGTGTTTAAACAGGCAATTCAGTAGAATAAGCCATTTAGATCTACTGCTAGAAGTTAATTAGGTTCTAGATAGACAACCAAATCAGTATATAGTGTTAAAAAAAAGTGGAGTATGGTATTTAATTACTTTTAAAATGTGTGTTTTTTTTCTTTTCATTTTGACATGTGATGTTATCCACAATCCACAAACCACTGCAGTCCAGACATTATCTCACTCTCACTCACCTGCCTATTGACCTCACCTGTTAACCCTCATTTACTGCTCTGTTTTTATTCCAGTTCTTCAAGCTATCTGCACAATATTTTTTTTTTTTTTTTTTTAGTGTCTGTTAATTTTTCTTGGTTTTTATTTTTTTATTTCTGCCTTTCATTTCGATTCATTTTGGTAGCATCAGTGGATAATGTATGAGTCCTAAGGCAGCAAACTGAGCCTCACATCCTTAATATTACATCATGGCTTTGTTTGTTCCCCATTCACATTGAAGAGCGAATGTTCTCATTCCATCTATAAGAATAATTTACATGTCCATGAAATAAACAATATTTTTAGACAGCATATCTACTTTCATATAAACACCATGTTATCAGTTGCATAGGAGCCAGAACATTTCCAGATATTACTTCTTACTAAAGGTGTATTGAAAAATCTCTATTAAAAACTATTAAACTGAATCAAAGAAAAAAAAAAGAGAAGGAGGGGGGGGGGTGTAAGATGGATAGTATTGACCGTCCATCTCTCCTTAATCTACCTCCAGGGTGCGTACATCCTTGAAGTAGGTAATAAACTGTTGCCATTTTCCCAAAAATGAATCTCCCCTACCTCTGATGTTATAATTGATTTTTTCCAGCTTCAAAAAGAACATTAGATCTTTAAGCCAGACTGATATAGAGGGGGGTTGTGGAGAGGTCCAAGACAACAATATTCTGCGCCGAGCAAGCAACTATGCAAAGGCCACAACACTAGCTTGTCTAAGGTTCAGAGGCTGACACTGAGATGAAACACCAAAGATGGTAATTAGAGGACAGAACTCCAAATTGATTCTAAGAATGTCGGACATAATCCTAAAAAAGGAGTTCCAAAAGTTCTGTAGTTTGGGACAAAGTGCAAACATATGACTCAGGTTACACGGTGAAAGTTTACATTTTTCACACATGTCAGGAACATTGGGATATATTTTAGATAGTTTACTCCTAGAGAGGTGAGCTCTATGGACCACTTTAAATTGTATGAAACTAAGTCTAGCGCATGACGTGGTGGTACGTATATTATCTAACACTCTGCCCCAGTAATCATCCTCAAGCTCCAGACCCAATTCCTCCTCCCAGGCACTAATGGTTTTAACATTGTAAGAATCGTCTTGAGACCAAATCGTTGCATATATCTGTGAAATAATGCCCCTTTTACGAGGATTCAGCTTGAACACCTCTTCCTATGCAGACTTTATAGGTAAGGAGGGAAACCCTGTGAATAGGGAGGAGACACAGAGCCTAATTTGAAAGAAACGGAAAAGGTGAGTTGGAGGCAGGCTGAATGATGAGGATAATTCAGAAAAATTCACAAACACATCGTTGGACACAATCATGAAGTAGAACAAAATTTATTGGATATTTCAAACTTTTTCAACAAATAAAGAACTGAAAAATTGGGCGAGCAAAATTATTCAGCCCCTTTACTTTCAGTGCCACAAACTCTCTCCGGAAGTTCAGTGAAGATGTCTGAATGATCCAATGAATCCTAGAAGGTCTCTGTATAAATGCACCTGCTCTGTGATAGTGTCAGAGGTTCGTTTAAAGCACAGAGAGCATCATGAAGAACAAGGAACACACCAGGCAGGTCCGAGATACTGTTGTGAAGAAGTTTAAAGCCAGATTTGGATACAGAAATATTTCCCAAGCTTTAAACATCCCAAAAGAGCACTGTACAAGCGATAATATTGAAATAGAAGGAGTATCAGACCACTGCAAATCTACCAAGACCCGGCCGTCCCTCTAAACGTTCAGCTCAGACAAAGAGAAGACTGATCATAGATACAGCCAAGAGGCCCATGATAACTCTGGATGAAAGGCAGAGATCTACAGCTGAGGTGGGAGACTCTGTCCATAGGACAACAATCAGTCGTATACTGCACAAATCTGGCCTTTATGGAAGAGTGTGAAGAAGAAAGTCATTTCTCAAAGATTTCCATAAAAAGTGTCGTTTAAAGTTTGCCACAAGCCACCTGGGAGACACACCAAACATGTGGAAGAAGATGCTCTGGT
>JAFFST010055558.1:10441-21059 GCA_022414735.1 Noturus placidus
TGTGTTTACTTGTGTTGTCCTTGACTATTGTTTAAATTGGTTTGATGTTCCGAAACACTTAAGTGTGACAAACATGCAAAGGAACAGGAAATGAGGAAGGGGGCAAACACTTTTTCACACCACTGTATATCCAGTGGTATGTAAATAAAATTTTAAAGGCAAAAAATAAAAAAATAAATAAAAATCATTGCAACTTTCCAAAGTATCCACATTCTGTTTATTATATTTCTTTGTATTTATAAATATATGTGGAAAATAAAGTATAACATAAATGAAGTGCAATAATTCATTTTTTTGATAGGCAATAATACAAAACTACTATTTTCCCACATAACAAAAAAAATTGGGCTTTAACTTTGTCACATGCCCTGTCACATGATCAGAAAATGCTGGTTGCACTTCCTTTTCCGCAATCACGTGGCATGGTGAAGGTCATCATCTCAGCGCTCTCAAAAGGTTATTTTTTTTTTTTTTATATTTAGGCAAAACTACTTCAAGGGAAACAATTGAACACTACCAGCGACAATTTCCTGACTACCCCCCTAAATTTTTTTTTTTACAAATAGTTTTTATTAATTGAACTAATTCAAGTAATAGAAATCCATAAAAAACATTTTTTGTTGCAAATTTAGTCAATCATACAGTATAGGGGTAAGTGGATAAACAGTTTACAATATACAGTCTAGGTATAGTGTTGCATTTAGTATTTGAGACCTGCACTGAAGTTGAAATTAACAACACATAATCTTCTTCCAGCTCTAAGCTGTGTGAACTCCTGACATGGTGAACTTCAGTAAAGTGCAGCAGCTGATTAGTCCTGACACCAGCACTGGACGCTAATCACATGAGCTGGGATGAGTCCAGCAGCTGCTGCACTACGTACATTCAAACACAATCTCTCTCTCACACACACAATCATATCATGTACGTATCAGCATATTTTTCCATCTTGTAAATGTTTGAAACGATCACAGAGTAAGCCAGACTTGAATGAATGAGATGTCTGAGATGTGCTAGACAGAGGAGAAGAGAACCATGCAGAGAAAGAGAAGCAAGCGGGATAGAAGTGTGATGTATTAAGAGTGTGTGTAGGCTGCCAGGCGGCCTCGAGCTTTCTCCAGATGATCTCCACATTAACGCTGGCCTCCGATAATTCTTAAGCCTCCTCCATTTCAGATCCAATAACGGATAAGGGCGCGTTTCAGCATGATCAACTGCCAATCTGTTCCCTCACACCGCTACTTTATTCCCACTCAGGATTACTGGACACACACTCACAGCCGCAAATGTGTACACTCGCCGGGATAACACAAGCTACTGTGAAACTCCTCTAAGGAGACTACACACACACACGCACACACACACACACACCAGCGTATGTGGCCATACAGCATACAAGTACAGCATGACATCTCAGTATCCTCTGCCTCTAACAAAAGACTTACCTCATGGACATTTTCTCTGACTCATTTTTTTTCCTCTCCCTCTGACTCTGTGTCTCTCACATACACACAAACACAACAAAAAGACTCGAAGGAGAAGGGACAGCTCGCCGCTCTGCCCAGCTATGCACACGTGTGTTTTTTAGAGTGGTGGTCTGCAACGCTGTGGTGAGCAGATAAGGCCTGTCATCCTCTCTCGGGCAAACAACCTTTTTGGCTAAGGGTGCATGTGTGCAGCCTATAACGAGTGGAGGAGGAGGAGGAGGAGGAGGGGAGCCACAGCTCCATTGGCATGGACACACGCTGGGAGCCGAAGCAAATCTCTGCTCTGCTATTTATCCGCCAGCCTGATAGCTTACTTATCAAAAAGCACAAAAATGCCGAATCTCATCTGAGTGGGCGGCGTGGGTCTGACGGCAGGCTAATAGATATATCAGCAGCACGGGCATGAGGCTAAAGCAGGCCTAGATGAGCGTGTGCAAGCGAGCTGTGGCTGATTGATTAGCATAGTCAGAAATGGCGATGGGTCGTTGACAGCCACGGATTATGGGTGCCGTGCAGCACGCTGCAATTGCTCCCTCCTCTCAGAGGCAGAACAAAGCAAGGGCCTTGCTAAATTATAGCCCTGTCACCTGAACAGGCTTTATTTGGAGAATGTTAATGTATATAAACAATTAAGGAGAGAGAGAGAGAGGGGAGAGCAATAATAGGGATGAAAAGGGGAAAAGTGGGAAAAGAGAACGGGTCCAGGTTTGAGTGAAGCTTTTTGGAAACTAGAAAGCTCTTCCTTATGAACAGAATCTCTGCTCAATTCCTTTCCACTGGTCACATTACGTTTGGTCATTTTTTTACTTTTTATTGCTCAGAAAAAAAGCCAGCAAAACAAAACCTACAACATTATGCGTAAAAACTGTATGGCCACATACACTGGTGTGCGTGTGTGTAGTCTCCTTAGAGGCACTTCATTAAAATTAACCACACTATTAAACTACAACAGCTATACATCCTTACAGAAGCCTGCAGCATGGGCAGGAACATTTACTGTAAGAGTAGGGCAAAATGACATTTTGTGAAAAGTGTGTGTAATGTGTCAACACTTACTGCATTTGGTGTGTGTGTGTGTGTGTGTGTGTGTGTGTGTGTGTGTGTGTGTGTGAGTGAGTGAGTGAGTGAGTGAAGTGTTGCCAGTGGACAGACAACCATTTGCCGAACTCTCCTCAGCAACAGTCTACTCTCTTATGACAAGGGTGGGCTACTTCTAAAGAGTAACCATGACAACATGCCACAGTGGTACTTTTGGAGGGTACCAAAATTACCTGTGTGTCCATAATCTTCCCTGTTCAGACTCAGATATTCATGCGACAGGTTACAGTTTGGGTATCAACTATTATTGTGAACAATCGTGTTGTTCAACTGAATTCGTTACCACAACATTCAATGGCAATATTTGCTATTTGACATATCCAGCTAATTGTACAGCTATAGCTCAGCTCAATCTATGAATAATATTTAGGCGTCCATTTCTGCTGTCCACTGGTCAGCTGGTAAATTTTGATGAGCTGAAGGTGGGATGAGTTGGAAGTGGGTATTAGAAAAGATGAACTTCATTGTCCCACCACCGTTAATCTAAATCATTGTTAACTGAGACTCAACTAGAATCAACTATCACACATGAGCAAAACACGTGATTCATGAGCTGCTACTTACACATCCTCCCTGATGTTTAAAACAGAGAGAGAGAAGAGAGAGAGAGAGAGAGAGAGAGAGAGAGAGAGAAAGAGAGAGATCTTGAATATAGTCAACTATAGTATTCCCTACTATAAGATTACAATACACTAAATATGACATTATTAAACATTATTAAAGAGTGACCTCACAAATGCTCTTGTATATGAGGTACAATAGCAATAATTGCATTTTTATGATCCTGAATAAGCTATTTCACATAAGAGATGTTTACATATAGTCCACAAGACCCAATGATAACTAAATTTACCAAAAACGTAAGGGGGTGTAAACTTTTGAACAGCATGATTGGTGTAAATTGTTATTATTCTGTCATCTTGGAAACATGTAAATAGCTTGTGTAGTTTCTGAAGGGCAGTACTAAATAATAATAAAAAAAAAAGATCTTTAAAAAAAATAACGATTTACAATGATCATCCTGTTCAAAAGTTTACACCCCCTGGCTCTTATTGTATCGTGTTGCTTTCTTGAGCATCAGTGAATGTTTGCACCTTATGTAATGTACCAGTCCCTCAGTTGTCCTCAGTGTGAAAAGATGGATCTCAAAATCGTATATTCACTGCTAGAAAAGGGTCAAATATGCAGAATATTCTGGAAAAGTAAAGAATGTGCAGGATCTGGAGTATTTTTCTGAAGAACAGTGGGCAGTTTAACTTCTCAAACAAGGACAAACAAGGGACTCTATCTATCACAAAACAAACACAGTGGCTGATCACCCAGGTAACGACACACAGTATTAAGAATCAAGCGTATGTACTGTAAACTTTTGAACTGGTTCATTTGTGTAAATTCAGTTAATTGTGTCTTATGTAAACATCGGATAAACAACCAAAATGCAATTTTTATGATCCCTCTTACTTTATTATTAAAATTTTGCAGATCCTGCAAGGGGTATGTCAATTTATGAGCACAACCGTAGGTCTAATTTTAGTCCTACTAATTTTTGTGAGAATTCTTGGCCCTTAAAATGGGGTCACTGGTCAGAAAAGGCTGAGAAGGCAGACCCCTCTTGCTGTAGGGCCAGCAGAACCATATGCTGACTTTAGTCCTCACTGCAGTTTCTTTCCATCTCTCTCTCTCTCACACACACACACACACACACACACTGTGGACATGCGCTGAGCCTGCAGGCTGTGCTTTACGATGGCGCTTTTCTCTCTAAACGAAGATGAGCGCGCTGATATCCCGGGGCCAGTTCAGGGGGCCTCTATCTAACCCAAAATGATTTTTAGCACGCCGACTCAAGCACTTCCCAGAAGCAATGTCAACCCACTGCCACAGCACAGCCCCCCCTCCACAAACACACGCACACACAGCTCTCTCTGCGGGGTGAGAGAAAAACCGAACAGACAGGAGGAAGTTAAAAAGCTTAGCAGCGAGGGTCAGCTTACGACACAGGGGCTTATCATTTTTCTGTCGCTCCCCCGCCAGCCAAAGAAGGGACTTCTCCCCCCCCCCCTCCCCCACTCGTCTCTCTTCATCGTTCAGGTGAAAAGATTACTACTTCTCTTGCTCTCTCTCCCACTCCCTCTCTCTCTCTCTCTCTCTCTCACACACACACACGCGCGCGCACACACACACACACACTCTTCCCTCCTTTTCACATCTCAATGCCTTTTAAATGTCACTTATTTTACATGAGGTATTTTGCAGAGACGAGGAATCAGGAGCAATCAGAACCATTATCCCTGTGGGGCAGTGGCGGGTCCAGATGCATTACGACACCCTTCCTCTGGCTGGCCACTGCGTCAGTGTGCCACTTCTCAGGGAATTAAGTGGTATTATGGGGAAAACCAGTGGTGTTGCGAACAGCATGGGCAGTGAAGGTAGAGGGCTACTGTCCCTCTACCTTTAAAGGAAAAGTAAGCATAGGAATCACAACAAATATAGCATGTTGCTGTGATTTGAATGTGAAACGGTTATAAATAAATTAAAAAAAAAAAAAACAATAAATATGTAATTTAAATGATTTTTTGTGTCCATCAACAAGACAGAGGCAGTTGACAGAGGTGGACCCTGATGTGATCTTTTACTGTTGTAGTCTATTGGCTTCATGGCCATTTGCATTCTGAGATGCTTTTCTGCTCACTGTGGTTGTAAAGAATAGTTACTCGAGTTACCATAGCCTTCCCGGTCAGCTCATTCAAGCCTGGCTGTTCTTATCTGACCTCTCTAATCAACAATGCACCCACAGAACTGCTACTGACTGGATCCTTTTTTTTGTTTTTTCGCACCATTCTGTCTAAACACTCTCCACTGTTGTGTGTGAAAATCCCAGGAGATTCTGAAGCAGTTTCTGAAATACTTGGAACAAGTCTTATCGTCAAACCCTCTACTGACTTCCAACTCTGCTGCACAGCTATTTATGAGTACTACTGATCAGACATAACAAAAACACCAGATGATGCTCACCTAGTGAACAAAAAGTCATAATGGGGCTCAATTAATCTTTATAACTGTGTAATTTTGCTCATGGAATCCCAGAGCCTTTGAAATAGTTTTGTAACCCTTCCCAGACTGATGTATTTCAATCACCTTCTTCCTCATCATTTCTGGAATTTCTTTCAATTTTGGCACAGTGTGTTACTGGATAAGAACTTTTAACCAACTTCAAGCTGTTGAAAAAGTTCTGTTTAAGTGTTGATTTGATTGATCAGGGTTTGCAGTAATCAGGACATGTTGTGTCTAGTACAGTTGAACCTCATTATGAATGCAGTTTCATAGATTTGGGGAATTAGTAACTATGGGGGAAAATACATTTTCACACAGGCCCAGTTGGTATTGGATAACATTTTTTCTTCAATCAATAGCATTTTCATTTAAAAACAGTACTTTTTGTTTACTCAGGTTGCCTTCGTTTTATCTCAGATTTTGTTTCAATTCCAATTTCAAATGCTTTCCCACAGCACTGTATGTACTATTGGATCACTAAATAAATAACCAAGTATAATATTTTTCTCTCTTTTGTTCAATTGGGTTCTCTTTGTCTACTTTTAGGACTGATGTTGTTTTAGGTCATATTTATTAAGAAACAGAAAATGTTCAAGGATTCACAAACTTCCAAGCACCACTGTAGCTAAAGATTATTAACTTCCACTCTAATTAAACATTTGCTAATGGAAAAAGGGTTAAATACAGCCAATGTCATGAAAATAGCTGTAAAGCATCACACTAAAATGGTCTCAAATTCATAATAATTCACTTGACTCGGTTTATATGAAATGTTATGGGGGTGAGGCTAAGATTGTTAGCATTAATAATATGCAGTGTTAGCATTGTACCACATCTCCCTCACTTGTTCAAATTATTCCCCAGGTGGGGTTGTGACTTGCTCTGCTATACACTCTCCTTATTAATTTCATTGTAGTTACTGAATAATTCACAATAATGTCTGTTTTAATGTGAATAAATGAATAACAAGCTAAGTCTTAGAGGGTTAAACTGACATAAATGTATTATAATACTTAAAAGAACTTTTTTTTTTTGTGTGTGTTTTCTGCCCCTTTAAGTAAGTGCTCCCTACAAAGACCTAATCAAAGAGAAAGCGCCAGACAAAGCAGCAGTTCTGGGCACACTAAACCTCAGCCCTCTTTCAGGGGGAAGCAGGGCCATTTATTGCCTGCCATTTATACACACACCTTCATTCACCTCCATATTCCTATTTTCATAAGCATACATATATACACACACACGCACAAAAACACGCTCTCAAAGCTTTAAACATTGCCATCAACAATTCCATCAGACTAATGAAGTATAATGTGTCAAAGGGATTAGCTTTGAGCATCTAGTGCAGAGACCACCATTTGAGCTGGAGGGCTTTTATTAGTGTACTGATTCAGTAGCTCTATATTCTTATCAACTTGTCGAACATCAAATTTAGCACTCGTTTCAGCATGAAGCTCAATTAGAATATCATCACAGCATACATCTGAAGCACTGGGTTTTAGATAGTCAAGTATAGAAGGAAATGACGGGGCTTTGATATCCTACTCTGACCCCATCCCCATCTCATTAAACTGACATCGCAGTTTAATATTCTCAGCAACAAGAACATGCAAATTGGCTGGAAGGTTGCAACAGTCCTGCCATGGCATGATATTATAAAGCTTTTATGTACTGACTTTAAAAAAAAAAAAAAGGTTTAGGCAGAGATACTAACATGAAGATGACACTGTTGCATTGCAAAATCTTACAAGAATTCTTAACTTGGCCTTGCGTGTTATACTAGGAGCATTTCTAGAACACAAAGTGAACCATCATCATCCACCGCCAAAGTTCAATTCCAATATTCAAGAACTGCAAGTACCGAGGATGCATGAACTTACTGTGATATGTTCTTAATATTGAGTATGCATCGGATACACACCTAAGAGTACCGAACCGGCTTGAATTCACTGCAGCAAAACAATGGCAAATGACGGAAACTGACCCTTCTGTAACTGCACATTGTAACATCTTTTTAAACACAGTAATCTAAATATGCACCTAAAAGGAATGATTTTGATATATGATTTAGATATACAGTGGGGAAAAAAAGTATTTGATCCCCTGCTGATTTTGTACGTTTGCCCACTGACAAAGAAATGATCAGACTATAATTTTAATGGTAGGTTTATTTGAACTGTGAGAGACAGAATAACAACAAAAACATCCAGAAAAACACATGTCAAAAATGTTATAAATTGATTTGCATTTGCATTTTAATGAGGGAAATAATATTTGACCCCTCTGCAAAACATGACTTAGTACTTGGTAATGACTTAGTAATTACTTTTCATTTTCAATGCCCTGGCTGAGGGAAGGAGGTTCTCACTCAAGATTTGACGGTACATGGCCCCGTCCATCGTCCCTTTGATGAGGTGAAATTGTCCTGTCCCCTTAGCAGAAAAACACCCCCAAAGCATAATATTTCCACCTCCATGTTTGATGGTGGGGGTGGTGTACTTGGGGCCATAGGCAGCATTCCTCCTCCTCCAAACACGGCGGGTTGAGTTGATGCCAGAGCTCCATTTTGGTCTCATTTGACCACAGCACTTTCACCCAGCTTTCCTCTGAATCATTCAGATGTTCATTGGCAAACTTCAGACGGGTATGTATATGTGCTATCTTGAGCAGGGGTGCTGCAGGATTTCAGTCCTTCACTGCGTAGTGTGTTACCAATTGTTTTCTTGGTGACTATGGTCCCAGCTGCCTTGAGATCATTGGCAAGATCCTCCCGTGTAGTTCTGGGCTGATTCCTCACTGTTCTCATGATCATCTCAACTCCACGAGGTGAGATCTTGCATGGAGCCCCAGGCCGAGGGAGATTGACAGTCCTTTTGTGTTTCTTCCATTTGCGAATAATCCCACCAACTGTTGTCACCTTCTCACCAAGCTGCTTGGCAATGCTCTTGTAGCCATTCCAGACTTGGTTAGGTCTACAATCTTGTCCCTGACATCCTTGGAGAGCTCTTTGGTCTTGGCCATGGTGGAGAGTTTGGAATTTGATTGATTGATTGCTTCTGTGGACAGGTGTCTTTTATACAGGTAACAAGCTGAGATTAGGAGCACTCCCTTTAAGAGTGTGCTCCTAGTCTCAGCTCGTTACCTGTATAAAAGACACCTGGGAGCCAGAAATCTGATTAAATTTATAGACTGATCATTTGTTTGTTAGTGGGCAAATGTACAAAATCAGCAGGGGATCAAATTCTTGTTTGCAGCAGGTCATGACAGCAAAAGAATGCTCTACTAAGTACTAAAGATGCTTGTCATGAAGGGGTTGAATAATTTTGAAACTGGAGAAATCATTATAAGTTGCATTTTCACTTGAATTTGGGGAATCTACTTGAAGCATTCATTGTGTTGAACTATTACAATTGCTGTTGTTTGATTTGTTTACATTTAACATTTATTCATTTAGCAGACGCTTTTATCCAAAGCGCCTTACAAATGAGAAAATACAAGCAAAGCGATATATCAAGCAGAGAACAATACAAGTAGTGCTACCATACAAGATCTATAATTGAGTTCCAGCAGAAGCAAAGTTCCAGAGTAATGTTTATTTATTTATTTATTTATTAGGGGTTGGTTAGGTGTTTACGGAAGAGGTAGGTCTTTAGCTGTTTTTTGAAGATGGTGAGAGATTCTGAGGTCCAGATTAAGGTTGGAAGTTCATTACAACTCTGAAGAACAGTTAGTTTGAATGTTCTTGAAAGCCACACTGAGTAGATAAGAGATTTGTTCATTGTAATCAGCTGAAAGTCTGTAAATTTTGGCAATAACCCTGATTTGCAATGGGGTTGAATCATTTTAAATGCAACTGTATGTCCTCCGGTCCTTCGGAGTTCGTCACTTTCTCATTCACTTTCATTAGCTATGACACAAATAGTCAGAGGGGACCAGTCAGGCTTTTAGCCTCTGATTATTAGAAACCTATTGAACAGCAGCTTACTCTAGCTAAATAAAAGCTCAGAGGAAACACTTTAGTGGCATTTAAAAGGGTGACAGCATGATATCTATAGACTGTCTACATTCACAGTTTGATCCTGTAACATTTCCCAGCCATTCAGTATTGTCTGAAAGCTGCTCTTCTATAGCTCAAGACCCCTGGAGGAGCAGCTTGAGACTCCAAAGCTTCTAATGGTTTATGAAGGTAGAAATTAACTTTCTTATATAAGCAATACTGCAAGGGTTTGAGCATAATACGCATATTTCCCAAGTACAGTTATTAGCCTCCAAAAAAAAAAAAAAACAACATCTGATTAGCAGCAGGCACAAATATGCAGATTACATTCAGGACCTTGCAGTATTGCTTATCTAAGTAAGGTAATTTCCAACTGCATAACTCTGCCAGGAGGTGTCAGAGCCTTGCAGTAGCCAAGCTGAGCCTTTCAGCAGTCGCTTGTGCACAGACATTGAGGGCATTGCAGGGCAGAACAGACACACACACACAGCAAAGTTTAACCTCTCCCACTCAAAGTCAAGCTATTATTCGGCAGCATGAAGAGACTTATCTCCTGCCATCCGAGAGTACAATGCAAAGGCTCTTTGGTCCAGAGTCTATTGTAAGCTCTTCGTTCTTCTTTCTCAAAGGAGAAAGCTATTGTATCTCAGTGAGCTACAGGCACAGAGGTGGCAGCAATGTGCAAGAATTGGTTTGTGACAGTGTGGTGCTGCAGTAATGAAAAAGAAACACAGAGAGAGAGAGAGAGAGAGAGAGAGAGAGAGAGAGATAGAGAGAGAGAGAGAGAGAAAGGATAAAGTTGGTCAGAAATTGTATATGAATAAATGCTTGTGTGTGTGTGTATGTGTATGTGTTTACGTACACACTTCATGTACAGTGGTGTGAAAAAGTGCTTGCCCCCTTTCTCATTTCCTGTTCCTTTGCATGTTTGTCACACTTAAGTGTTTCGGAACATCAAACCAATTTAAACAATAGTCAAGGACAA
>JAFFST010055558.1:24797-35145 GCA_022414735.1 Noturus placidus
ACTTAAGTGTGACAAACATGCAAAGGAACAGGAAATGAGGAAGGGGGCAAGCACTTTTTCACACCACTGTATATCCCACACCTTGACAGGTGCCACTGTAACAAGATAATCAATGTTATTCACTTAACCTGTCAGTATATATAGATATAAATATAGATAGCTTGGAGGCAAGGTGGCTTAGTGGTTAGCAAGCTTGCCTCCGGGGTTGGGGGTTCGATTCACGCCTCTGCTTTGTGCGAGTTCTCTCCTTGCTTCAGGAGTTTCCTCCCCCAGTCCAAAGACGTGCGACTGTGCCCTGAATAGGCTGTCCAGTGTGTCCCCCGCCTTGTGCCCAGGGACCCCTTGCATAGCTTCCCCGTGACTTTGTGTTACACAAGCATTACAGAAAATGTATGTATGGATGGATACAGATAAATAGATACAGTATACATGTACAGTCATGTGAAAAAAATAAGTACACCATTGGACACCGCACTCCTCAATCACAAAAAGAGCACACTAGATATGAAAGGTAACGCACCTGATTCTATTACTACAGAATGTCAATTTTATGTGCCATGTGAGAGTGTATCACCTTTATTTATAGGTACCTTTTTTCCAAGAGGATCAAATGTTTGCTTCTCCAAATATGTCAAGCCAACAATCTACATGGGGTGTACTTATTACTTACTTTTTCACATGACTGTATACACACACACACAGACACACACACACACACACAAATATACTATGTATATACTACATATACACAAACTGTACGAACTAGGCAGCCTAGCATATATAACATGCTTTAGTTTTCAAATAAATCGGTAAAACAAGTGACCTTGGAATGTAGAATCATAGTTGGTGCTAAGCGTGCCAGTTCTAGCTGCCTAATAGCTCTAAGCGTGCCAGATCTAGCTGCCTGGTTTTTCACGCACAGTTGTTTCAAGTGTTTACAGAGTATGCGAGAAGTGCAAAAAGTACAAGTGACATAGCGTGTAGAGAATTGTACAAGCCGACAGGCCAGAACCACAAATTATATCCTGATTCAATATTGAAGTGCAGAATGGGTTGACCATGAAGATGAAGACCATGTCAGGTGAAGAACAAGAAGACGGGTAAAAGTCACCTGGGTTAACAATTCCAGATTTGCTCTGTGTCATGCCGATATGGATGGATCACAATTTGGAGCGAGCAACATGGTCCATAGAGTCATGCTGTTTGGTCTGAACAGTACAGGTCTGTGTTTACAGTGTGACTGCTTGGGGAATGTTTTTCTTACATCTCAGTATGTCAGAACAAGTTCATCTTTATGGCTGCAGTTTATTCCTATTTGTTTGTCACAAGGCATCACTGAGTTTCACAAATGGTTCATTGCTTATTGTGGCCTGTGTAGTCTCAGGATCCAAATATTTATGGAATGAGGTGGAAAGGACTGTATAACCATGCCTATAGCTGCAATGCCAGGCTTTTTTATGTGATTCGACTTTCCTGCACAGCACACTAAGTTCATTCCTGACAAACCTGTTATTCTGAAAACATAAGGGATGTTAACAATACTGCTGCCAATAAAAAAAAAGAAACATTGAATAGGAAAA
Organism: Noturus placidus; assembly: GCA_022414735.1. Taxonomy (NCBI): domain Eukaryota; kingdom Metazoa; phylum Chordata; class Actinopteri; order Siluriformes; family Ictaluridae; genus Noturus; species Noturus placidus. The sequence goes on from JAFFST010055558.1 coordinate 26,378, forward strand.
TAGTTTTTTTTTTTTTTTTTTTTTTTTTTTAATGTACACTTGCCTGAGAAATACAATTCCCTCACAATTAGCGGACCAAGACTATCTATTCTCAAACCTAATGCAGAACCAGCAGCAGGCTTGAACACTGAAACACAGATTTTTGAGTCAATATTTCATTAGCTATATCGATAAATGAAGGCCTAACTGGCGGTTGCTAAAATATTCACTCCGTATCACAAGCTCTTGATCTAAATGAATGCTGTAATCCACACGTGCACACACATATACACAAACACATCCAACACCAGCTGCCATCTTCACACACTAAAACACTACGCGCACAGACTGCGGTCGCAGTCAGCAACATATGAGTAATGATACAAAACACACAGCGCAAATGAAAAAAGCGCTGACTGTCTGTAATTAAGGGTAATTATGTACCTTGCCTTAATTAGGCTGAGTAATAGGGCCATGTTCTTGCCAAGTAAAACAGGCTTTCAAAGCGCAAACAAAGGCAGCAGCTAAGTGGCAGGTAGGACCGAGGAAGGGCCTGCACTCGGAAAGCAGCTCCACAATCAGCATCGCATCCAGCAAAATAGCAACAAAAGGAGCACAAGCCACACATCATCTGCCCATGCTGCTTCACCTACTTAGATTACTGAGCGAGGAATACATTTTATCCCTCTTTAACCTGCGCTAAACTTTGTGATTGCTGGATCCAATGTGGCTTTAGTTGAACCAGGCCGTCGATGAATAGGTACATATAGAGCGGTGTGTGAGTGTGTGTTTAAGTAAAGGAATGAGAACTCCATCTCCTCCAGAGATGCTCCATCATCTCACTAACCCTGGTGAGCAGTAGACGTCTATGCACGGTGATGGACAGCAGCCATTGTATGATGGGGGGGACTGGGGTTTATAGGCTGGTATCTCCAAGCGACGAGTTGCCGTGGCACTCTTGTCGCCGTGACACCAATGGACTGAAATGAAGAGAGCTCATCCCTCCCACTCAATTACTGACCCTGACAGCTTGCCATTGTCTGCACGGCTCTATCATTAACGTCACTTATGAACTAGCACGGCATTTATAGAACAACCGGCTTAGCCAGCCACTCTCCACCACCCTCACACACACACACACGCACTCTTACTTTCAATCCCCCCCCCACACACACACACACACACACTACTTTCTCTCCCATAAACACATGCTCATGCAATATACACACAGACACTTACTTTCAGCTCTTCATGCACACACACTCAAATGTGCACCCATATGCACATAATCACTCTTAATCTATGCCAAAAACGCTGCACAAATATATAAACTGACAAGAAGTCAGTTATAAATCCAAAACAGGCATATAACAAAATATAATGCAGTGGCATGTGCTATTGCTGGTTTAATATCGCACAAAGGCAGGGCAGGATGCAGATAAACAGTGGCATTTCTGCCTGAAAGAGACAGAAAGAGAGGGTGAGAAACATATCATACAGTCATTTTTTTTTACCAGTGTGATTGAAACAGGGTGAAGGCTGTGGCAGCTCTAGCCATTGCACTGTTTGCATTCATTCTGGCAAACAGACTAAATAAATACACCATCATCTGTGGGCTAGCAGTGTGATTAGAATGTCAAGATAAGCGAGGACACATGGCAGCTATTCACAAGCGCGAGAATGAAACCAGAGACGCCAACAATCTCCCCAATGTCACTCGTTTTTACTCTCTCTCTCTCTCTAACCTCCAACACACACGCGCACACACACACACACATACACACACACACACACATGAGTTGTCAGTTATTCTTCTAGCCCACTGCACAATGACTGTGCATGTGCAGAGATATGATGATAGGGACTGCTAACACTGCGCTTTGATGGACAAGGCCACTGAGCCCTACATCTTTCCCAAACACAGCAAATATACTGTTCACTCTAGATTAAGAAGCATCAATTAACAACAGATACATTTTAGGTTTGTTAATTTCCTTATGAAAAAAGAACACTTTTAGGAAAGAGTACAAGCTCCATTTTTAAGAATAGACCTGTCTGTCTGTTTGTCCTTCTGATGAATAAATGATGCTGGGACGTCCGCCAAACTGTTGTTGCCACTCACAAAGTAGGCATTAATAGTGCAGAATCTGTTCTGTTTTTTTTTTTTTTACTTCATTCATCTCAGATTATACCCCCCACCCAGAGGAATAACCCTCCTACATCCTTCCTACATATGCACATTCTCCAGGATCTGCTCTGACAGCATAGGAAGAGAGGAATGCATGTGTGTGTGTGCACATGTAGAGGGGAGGGAACGGGGGATCCTGCCAGGCATGGCGAAGTCCTCAAATAAATATTTCACATCTCCATCTGAATATTTTAGGGCTGACAAGCGCGTGTAAACAGAGGCAGGCAAAGTGCCCAAATCCATTCAGGAGAGACTATTAAGTCGTCAGACTCGTGATGACAGCCACCAAGCGCTGTGGCAACACAGGCTAGTCAGCAGACAGTGGGGCATCGTTGGCAGACTGCTAATTTAACTTGTCTTTAGGAGAGAGCGGGAGAGAGGTAGAGAAACAGAGAAGAAACCAAACTTAGTATGTCACAGGCTCTGTCTTACAGGTCTACGGAGTAGTGGTCCAAAGATAGACACAAAAACATGACTATAAATCAATGTGTGTGTGTGTGTGTGTGTGTGTGTGTGGGTGTGTATCAGGTGAGATGACTCATTTGGCCCGCCTGGACCCTGAGCCTGCCATGCAAAGACCTGCCATGTATCTCGTAAGGTCTAAATCATCATGTCACATCCTCACCTGGTTCATTTATAGCTGATCACCATCTTTCATTCATCTTCAGTAAGTGTTTCATCCTTGTCAGGATCCGCGAGAAAATGCATCACACAATAGTGTGTATATGCAATATGAAGTACACCCCTATTCCTCTTCCTCCACTGGCTTCCTGTAGCTACCCGTCTCAAATTCAAGGCCTTAATGCTCACGTGCAAGACCTTGTCTGGAACAGCACCACCCAATCTCAACAATCTCCTGAAGGCTGCTGTTCCCTCACGCATTTTAACCGACGCTTAGTAGTGCTTTCTCAGCGTGGCTCAAAGTCGCTTTACAGAACCTTCACACTAATTGTCCCTCAGTGGTGGAATGAACTTCCAACCTCAATCGGGACCACAGAATCTGTCAGTACCTTAAAAAAAAAACAGCTAAAGACCCTTCTCTTCCGTGAACACGAAACTAACCCCTAAAAATGCCAACTCCACATTATTTCAAAACAAAACAAACAAACAAACACACAAAAAAAAACACCTCTACTCTGCACACTTTGCTTCTCTAGAACTCAATTATAAATCTTGAATGTTAGCATTACTTGTTCTCCACTTGATATATTTTTCTTGTATTTCCTCATTCCTCAAGTCGCCTTGGATAAAAGTGTCAGCTAAATGAATAAATGTAAATGTAAAATATGCACTATTACAATATACAAGCTCACCACTAACTATCAGTGCTCCCATAAGGGCTTACCCATCTTCCATATGTAAATGTATATGCAAGTTTGTTTTTACTCCCTGTGTTTGTCTGGAAATCCTCAATATCTACATCCCATTTTCCTTTTTTTTCTCGTCCATTTCATTTTTTCCTCCCTTTCATTCCAAACCTCATCCTTGAACTCATCTGGTACAAAGAACCGCATACTCTGACGTCCATGCTCCAGCTAGACAGAGACACCCACGCTAACACACTTTCACCTGATTCCACCCACTGCCACATCACTGCCTATGTTTTACCTGCCTGAGTTTCTAACCTTGGAGCAGACATGCTATTTCCCATTGAATTGGTATCATTTCAAAGGCGCTGCTTTTGCCTTTTACTCAACTATATACACCACTCATTTTTCAAAGCAGAGAATATAACTGCTGTAACAGGCAGCAAAGCGTGAGGAAGATATACAAGCTTTGTTCGAGTATATGCGAGTGTGTTGCACAAGGCCAGCATTTTACAACCATGAACACTGAATACGGCATCATGTACGGAAAGTTAATGTAATCCGGTTTTCATTTAATACGCCACTTAATAAAGCAGTATAGACGTTTAGCCACATTCTTATATCCATGCCAAACAGATGGCATTTAAGTGGCTTATTATTTTCCAAAAAATGGATAGCAGCGGAACACTTCAGAAGGGGGAGCCACCACCAGTGACTTAGCTAAGATCCAGAAGCTCAATGGAGAAGCGACAGTAGACAAATTCAGTCTTGGCTTATGAGGGGGAGAAAAACAAGATGGTGGCCTTGTTATGTCTTGCAAACCATTTTCTATATCTATTCGAAAAAAAAGTCCTGCATCTCTAAAGGAATTCAATTTAGAAGAGAGACAAAGAAGGCTTGACTCCTGAGCATGATGCAATAATTTTGTGTGAGGATTGTGCGATTGTGTACATGTATGAATGAGTGTGAGGAACCAGCATCTGTATGACTGACAAAACCACCTCTTAATTATTCAAATGGATTTTAGTACAAATACTGGGGGTGGTGAACAATAGGGGACATTCTAGACCTATGTGCTTGCTCGCTAGCCATCTCTTTGTGCATGAGGGATAGGATCTATATGATTGTGGGCCTCCATGTTGTTGTAAATGCGCTGGAGGAAAAATGTGGGCTTTTGTATTGTTCGAACAAGTGTGCATTTCGAGGACGCATGAGCCGACCACCCCAGGGTCAACAGGCAGGCAGCCAATAATTTACCCACTGACAGCAAATTTCATCTGTCTACCGCCTCCATCCACTGATTATGCCATCAATACTGTGTGGATGAGAGGAGCTGACAATTGACCAGGCCTGGATCAATGCCGTCTAATACGCATTTTGTGGAGTAGGGAGAGGGAGAAGGCAAGAGCGTGAGTCAACCAGAGATGAGTCTGATCCAATTCTGTTGTTTGGCGTCTGGTGGTGTAAGTGCGATGATTGGGGCTGTTATTGCTGGTTTAATGTTGAGCAATCAAGCTATAGTGGTCTAGATATCAACAAACATCAACAAATTGTCCCTTTTCTTCTTATACCCTCTTCTCTGACTCCGCCTGGCCTCCCAGAAACAATGGCCAAACAATCGAGCTAGGAGCGGCATTTTCACAACCCAAGGAGAGAGAATGGATAGCCACAGACAAACAGAGAAAGCCTCATTTTGGGTATTTTTTTCTCTCCTCCACTGTGTTGTTTGCTTGAAAATGTTTTCCCACTCTTTTCTTTCTCCTCCCCATGGTTTCCACCGGACGAACTTGTCGGTCTGGATTGTGAGATAATAACACAGCCAGGTGTCGGTGGAATTGTGTGATCTGACTTTGCGTAAATCACCATGGTGGGGTTTTTCTTCTGCGCGGGTGTCATTTTCTTTTGCTCAAATTACCTTTTCCGTTGCCCTGGGTATCACACAATTGAAGGTGCTCTATGGATACTGATTGAGGCCTTTTCTTGGCGTCAACAGGCCGGCATGTATCTACCACTGTTAAAGACGGCACTTTTATTGCAGGCTATTATGCCTTAGGTATAGCAAAGGTGCTGGTGGGAAGATGGTATTGATGGACAGGTAAGTGGAGAAAAACACAATGACTCAGACTTTAGTGAAGGAAATAAGTACAAGTTTGTATATAAGGTCGCAGTAGCCATACTAGTAAAGAGCTAGTAGAGAACATAGGTCCAAAAAAGTCGGTTTTAAATGGTGCTGGACTGTCCTGGACATTTGGTTAGGATAACTTGATAGAAAATAAACTAAAAATGCTACCGACAAGGCTTCTCTAGTTATGAATACTGGTATTTGTTTGTCGGCCATGACCAACTTTAAAGCCTCTCCCTGTGGTAATCTCATGATAACGAGTTCCAGCATTGTTCAGTAGTGATGCTCCTGCCATTCCTTCTCTCACCTAGACTCTCATTACAATTTTGATAAGTTGCTAGTGGGGAAGGAGCCACCACATATCCAATTATAAACCCTGCTGCATTGTGACAAAGTCCCCAATCTCGTCTCTGTCCCCATCTCCTCCCTCTGTCCGGCTGAACTTCCGGCCCTTTCTATCATCAGTGACAGAGAACGAAAGTCTGATTTGTGCACGATTAATTCTTAAAAAGTGTGAACAATGACATCATTCAGAGACAACGTGAAAAATGTGTGAAAATGGACAAATGTCCACAGCCTACTGTTAAGTTAATCTACTGTATATGTAGAAGTGGAAACGTCATCTATGTAAGCGAATTGCACGGATGACAAGATTCACATGACAAGATAAACCCAGGATGTCAAAGCCGAGGCAAGATTAAAGATCACGTATCAGAGCACATTACCATGGAGGGCCATTATGGCTCTGCGCATGCAATCATTACACACTGGAGACCATCTGGTCTTCTCTGGATCGCTACAGAAATATACATTTATAAATAAAAAAAGTGCTCTTAAAACTGGATTGACATGAGTCTCTTTCAGAACAGTTAACGGAAAGGATGGAGATGATCTAGGAAGGTGTATCATTTACATATCACTTTGTAAAATTACTTTTATCACATAAACCTAGATCTTGGCTGAAGAGAAGAATGGCAGAGCTCACGCAACGGGAGCAGAAAAATACATACATAGAGCATGACAATATGACGAGGTAATATTAATATTGTGATAAATCTGAGATATCACAGATCTTGTCGCGATAAAATGATTGATTACAAACTGATTGGAAGCAGCAGATTTGATCAAATTTTGTGGTTACATTTTTCAAATAGTAAAATGTTCAAAGACTTTTACATATTTTGTATTTTTTTTCTTCTTTTCATCAAACAGGTTTTTTTTAATGCAGTTTTTTAAATTCACTTTGTGAGTGTATATCATATAACATTATTTTTCATAGAAATGCCTTTGAGAATTGTGATATGATATTTTTGTCACATCGCCCATCCCATAATTTATTCTACAATCAAAAACCTCTCTCACTAAAGTCTTCCCGATTAGAAACCACAGTGACGCTTTTGATGTATCTCAGAAACACAGGTCATTGCCCATTTTTCAGGCAAGCTATCAGAGTATGCACTGCACAGGCAGTCAACCACTCATGGTGAGGAGCTTGACGGACAGGCAATCCCTCTGCCTAGACTAACAGGTGATTCAGTTATCGCCGAAAGTCATTTATCTAACATGCGTGGTGCAATCCTTCAATCTGTGAGAAAAACCTGAGATGACAGAAAGAGAGCAAGACGGGTGAAAGCAGAATGGGGGGGGGGGAGAGAGAGAGAGAGAGAGAGAGAGAGAGAGAGAGGACGATCAAGAGAACTGCAGACATTTTATGCAAGGCCTCCTCCCACTGAATAAGAAGAGAGACTGATTATACACTATTATATCTGTGGGGGACACAACCTCTTGGCCTAATATGGCCAGCAATTGAGCCTGTGCAAATAGAGTGAGGGCAGAGGAGAGAGAGAGCGCTCTGTGACAGGTTACACCAAGAACTGGACTACAGATAGTGTTGCTGCAAATCAGCACACATGGCCAGCCCTTGTCATGTCGAGAGAGAGAGAGAGAGAGAGAGAGAGAGAGAAAGAAACAGACAGACAGACAGACATTATAAAAACACTAGGACAGGCTATTTGTAATAGATCAAATTTTAAACGTCACAGAGCTGGCTAGACTTGAAGAGATATATCCAAAGCTCTCATATAACCAGACTCTAAGAATACCTCCTCCCCTTATAGTAATTCATCCAGAACATCATTCATCACCTACACAGAATAAAGCACTGACAAGATCGGGTTAGACAAGATAGGGTTAGTAGGGTTGTAAAACTTGCACAATCAAGTCACCACAATAATATACTAAAAATGTACCTACTAAGTCAATAACAAGATGATTTACTGAAATACATCACTCTAACATACTGAAGGTGAGGACGTGAAAGGTGAAAGATGATCTACATTGCGCAGTACAGTGTTCATACTGTAAAAATTAAAAAAAAACTTCTATGCTCCTAAAAATACAGGCATAATCTGAACATACGATTTAAGCAATATGATTTAAGGCAAATATTCATACCAATAAAAATTACCACTCTAAAACGTTAGCTTAAACATTGAAGCTAAAATATTCAAACATATAACTGTAGTAATTAACCAAACTCATAATTGCAAGGTGCCTATGTAATAAATACACAACCAAACTGCTTTCAACCGGCTTGCAATAAGATTGTGACTTTATCCACAGATATAAAACTCAGAATTCATTTATCAATTTATTGAAATTATGGAGAAAATAAATCTTTGTACTATAGACAAGGCTATCCTAATATTTTTCATGGTGAAATATTTATTATTGTTATTATTATTATTATTATTATTATTATTATTATTATTATGATTACAGTATAAGCCTATTTCTAGACAGTTTTACTTACTTTCAAGTTGGAAATGGTCTTGCTTTAATGGCATAAAATGTAGCTTTATTTCAGCTTTATTATTTGAGAACAGCGCAAGACATTTTGAAACATGTCTAGAAAAAGGCTTGAAATTAGATATCATTAAATTATGAAATAATAATCCATCCATCCATCACCACTCCTTTATTGGGGTCACAGGGGTCTACTTTATTGGAACCTATCCCAGGAGGCATCGGGCACAAGGCGGGATACACGCTGGCCAGGGTTCCAATCCATCGCAGGGCACAATCACATACACACTCACACACACACCATTCATACACTACGGACACTTTGGACACACCAATCAGCCTATCATGCATGTCTTTGGACTGGGGG
>JAFFST010055558.1:45983-59078 GCA_022414735.1 Noturus placidus
TCTCATTTTAAAAGTGGTTATGGAAGGTGCAAGGCGGATGTCCAGTGGCAGTTGATTCCATAGACGGGGGCAGCAACAGCAAATGCTCTATCCACCTTTGTTTTTAACCGAGAGTGAGGGACATGCAAAAGAAACTTATCTGAAGATCTTAGAAATCTGTTCTAAGATTCCTCGAGGAATGAGGTTTAAGAAGATCTGTGAGATAGGAAGGCGCTTGATTTTTCAGAGTTTTAAAAACAAACATTACAATCTTAAACTGAATTCTAAAACGGACTGGGAGCCAATGAAGCGATGCTAAAATTGGGGTGACATGATCAAATTTCTTTGCCCTAGTCAACAGCCTTGCAGCTGCATTTTGAACCATCTGTAGACGAGCCAGAGATGACTGAGGAAGACCCAAGTATAAAGAATTGCAGCAATCTAAGCAAGAAGTAATAAAGGCATGAATTACCTTCTCCAAATCCTGGAAAGACAAAAATGTTTTGAGTTTTGAAATAATCCGTAATTGATAAAAACTAGTCTTAACCACCGAATTTATCTGTTTGGTGAAGCTTAATTCAGAATCAAAAATAAAGCCAAGGTACCTAATCTGGGAAGCAATTGAGGAAAAGTGATTACTGAGCTCATTAATGAGACCATCTCTTAATCTCACGGGGCCAAAAACAATTATCTCAGTTTTATCTTTGTTAAGTTGGAGAAAATTATGTGTCAACCATTTTTCAATGTCGTCCAGACAGTCCAACAATGGCTGAATGGAGTCACCAGCTTTCAAAGGAATATACAACTGGGTCATCATCATACAAATGAAAAGAGACATTGTGTGTCCTAATAATATCCCCAAACGGACGCATATATAAGTTAAAAAGAAGGGGACCCAGAATGGAGTCTTGAGGAACATCACTAATAATAGGATTAGTAGAAGAGGAGAAATTACCCAACGCTACCGAGAAGGACCTGTCCTTAAGATATGAGCTGAGCCATTGTAGGGTGATACCCTTGATACCAAACAGATGCTCCAAGCGCCAGAGAAGTATGTTATGGTCTACAGTATCAAAAGCAGCTGTAAGATTTAGTAGCATCAACACAGTATTTTTTCCAGCATCCACTGTGAGTAAAATGTCATTGGACACTTAACAATGCAGACTCCATGCTATGAAAAGCAGTGAAACCAGATTGTAAAGGTTGAAATAACACAGCTGAATTTAAAAACAGTAGCAATTGAGACTGTACTACTTTCTATAACAGCTTTGACAAAAATGGAAGCTTAGATACAGGCCGATAATTATTAAGGCAACCGTCATCCAATCCCGGTTTATTAAGCAAAGGTTGAACAACAGCATGCTTAAAACAATCTGGGACCACCCCAGCATCCAAAGAAGAATTTATCAACACCTGGATACTGGGACCAATTTCAGAAAAAGCTGCTTTCATAATCACCGCAGGAACAACATCAAGTGGCGTAGATGATATTTTCATCTGGTTAACCAGATCACACAGTTTCTTTAGAGAGACTTGTTCAAATTGATCAAATGAGACCGGTAAAACCAGTGATTTCAGGGACAGGTCTGAGAACTGAGAAGTGAAAGAAGAACGAATGGTAATTACTTTATCAGCAAAAAACTTTAAAAACTTCTCACAAAGTACAGTCGAGGATTCCTCATGGAATTGACAGCTCGGATTAATAATTGAATTTATCGTGGTAAATAAGATCTTAGGTCTGTGATAGTGTGTAGCAATTAAGTCAGCAGACATGCACATTAAAATCACCCAATAATAACATACAATCATACAACAGAACAATAGAAGTTAAAAAATCACGAAAATCACTTAAAGAATTGTCCAGGTTAGGCCTATAGATCAAAGCACAGAATAGCGTGTAAGAGGTCAAATCCAACACAACACACTGTACCTCAAACGATGAGTAAATCCCAACAGAAACTGTCCGTATGTTCAGTGACTGTTTAAAAACCATAGCAACCCCACCGCCCTTTCCAGAAGGCCTTGGAGTACTAATAAAACAACAGTTTGGCGGACAAAGTTCCTCGAAGACTGTTGACTCATCAGGACTAACCCAGGTCTCCGTCAGGAATAAAATATCCAGGTGATGTCTGGTAAAAAAGTCGTTTAAAATGAAAGTTTTGTTACACACGGACCTAGCGTTAACTAGGCCCATATTCAGAGGAGACTGAGGTAACGAGGTCAGATCCGGTGAAATGAATTCCAGATGGCGGAGATTTGAACAGTTCACTCTTCTCTGACGAATCTGTAATCGTGGAAGAGCAGAATGATTGGATGAGTGTAGAAATTCTGGGAAAATAGGCAGATTCAAAAACATATCTGTAATCCCATGACCGCCGCATCAAGTGGTGTCCCACCAAGAGTAAGGGAAACTCGATCGATTGTATGGAGGAAGCGATTGCCCGTCTGATTCTTACCCAAACACCAGCACGATTCCCACTCTTCCTGCGGCGTTTCCTTAGAGGAGGAAAGCAGCAAGGTAGCTGGCAAACACAGTCCAACACGGGTCGGCTGGACGAGGATTGAAAACGAGAATACAGAGCAGGACAACCTCGCAGATGAGCTCCCATACAGCTTCTGATGTTAAGCAAAGCATGACGGTTGTAAGTCAACATTGAATATACATGATACCAGTGTGACACGATACACAGTAAAAACAGCACAGAGGCCAAACCCACAGACATAACAGATACAACAAACTGTAGAAGACGGACAAGATACTAGAGACGGCAACCCGACAGGTACACTGGCGCCATCTTGTCAAAAGTAAGCCCGGATGAGTGAGATAGGTACTCCAATCTGACTCCAATGACTCCAGTTGTCCTGTAGCCACTCTATTGTTATTTTGGCTGTGTGCTTAGGATCGTTGTCCTGTTGGAAGATGAACCTTCACCCCAGTCTGAGGTTCAGAGCACTCTGGAGCAGGTTTTCATCAAGGATGTTTCTGCACTTTGCTGCATTCATCTTTCCCTCGATCCTTTCTAGTCTCCCAGTTCCTGCCACTGAAAAACAGCATGATGCTCCACCACCATGCTTCACTGTAGGGATGGTATTGGCCAGGTGATGAGTGGTGCCTGGTTTCCTCCAGACATGACGCTTACCATTCAGGTCAAAGTGTTCAATTTGTTCCATCTTTGGTCTGAGAGTCCTTCAGGTGCCCTTTGGCAAACTCCAGGCTGGCTGTCATGTCACTCTACCATACAGGCCTGATTGGTGGAGTGCGGCAGGGATGGTTGTTCTTCTGGAAGGTTCTCCACTCTCCACAGAGACATGCTGGAGCTCTGTCAGATTGACTATCAGGTTTTTGATCACCTCCCTGACTAAGGCCATCCTTTCCTGATTGCTGTTTGGCCGGGCGGTCTGCTCTAGAAAGAGTCCTGGTGGTTCCAAACTTCTTCTATTTACGGATAATGGAGGCCACTGTGCTCATTGGGACCTTCAACGATGCAGAAATGTTTCTGTAACCATCTTCAAATCTGTGCCTTGATATAATCCTGTCTATGAGGTCTACAGACAGTTCCTTGGACTTCATGGCTTGGTTTGTGCTCTGACATGCATTGTTAACTGTGGGACCTTATATAGACAGGTGTGTGCCTTTCAAAATCATGTCCAATCAACTGAATTTACCACAGGTGGACTCCAATCAAGTTGTAGAAACATCTCAAGGATGATCAGTGGAAACAGGATGCACCTGAGCTCAATTTTGAGTGTCATGGCAAAGGCTGTGAATACTTATGTACATGTGCTTTTTTTGTTTTTTAATTTTAATAAATTTGCAAAGATTTCAAACAAACTTCTTTCATGTTGTCATTATGGGGTATTGTTTGTAGAATTTTTAGGGAAATAATGAATTTAATCCATTTTGGAAGAAGGCTGTAACATAACAAAATGTGGAAAAAGTGAAGCGCCGTGAACCCTAAAAAGTCCATTACAATTAACCAAGCAAATACAAATAAAGCATAACTCCACATACAGCAGGGTGATCTCTGATTTAGTTTCTTTGCATTGTCAACTCATGATCTCTATGATCAATCTCGCAACAACTTCGGACAGATCTGGCATGATTTTGAGCTGCCAATTACTGCCAAAAAAGATTTCCCCCTCCATTTAAGATACAAAGCCCTCCCTCACTGCTCATCATAGCCTCTCCTTGGTCCAGCACAACTGTGTCTGTACAGATGTGTGAAGAGATGCCTTGTTTGATCTGTGATTTTTGATGTTTAGTGTCTCTGTGACAGTCGGCTTCTCGAGACAGGTTTTGTATACAGGGATCAATCCTGTGTGACAGTAAGAAGGGCATGGGGTTAGGTAACCAGAGCTAAGCAGACTAATAAACCCAGTAACTGAGTGCTGTGATAACAATTAATAGATAAATTATAACATTGATTGGAAATACTAGTCATTAAATAACTGTTATAGTATAAAGACTATAAATGCCCCAATGTTTTTTTTATGTCATACATTATATGGCCAAAAGTACAGTACGTGGACACCTGATCATCACACCCATACTTGCCCATTCCAAACACATTAACTGGAGAGATTAACACAGAGTTGTTTCCCCTTTGCTGTTACACCAGCCTCCACTCCTCTGGGTATGTTTTCCACTTGATTTTAGAGTGTGGCTGCGGGGATTGGTGCTCATTCAGCCATTAGTGACCATTAGTGAGTTCAGGCACTAATGATAAACGAGGAAGCCTGGGGTGGAGTCTGCGTTCCAATTCATCCCAAATGTGATCAGTGGGGTTTTAGGTCAGGGAATGGTCAGGTCAGGTATCATACTTTAGCCATATGGTATAAGTGAAGACGTGAAATAAACTCAGACTCACAAGCGACCCATACTCAGAGCAGCTCTAGAAATAATGTCACTACAATTAGTTTTAAAATAAAAAAATGTAAAAAAGCAAGCATTTTTTGGCAGCACCAATCTTGGACTGATTTGAGGCGTCTGTGTCTGATAGTCCTGCATGTTTGGTGGCTCAGGAAGATGCAATGGCAACTTTCACCCTCCCAGGGCATTGGAACAATAAATAATTTAAATGCATGTTTACAATAATTACCAACTAGTGAATGCTTCATTTGGCTAAAAACAGAACACACAAGAAAAACTCACTTATGTTAAGTTATGCTCAGTTATTGATATTATTTGTCTAAAAGACAGAAAGCATGAAAGCTGACGTGTGCGAGTTTGTATGTGAATACAGACCAAATTACACTTGTTTTTATAAACAGTCAGTTTTGGTCGAGGTTCTGCATGTATTTTGGGGGACGGTGTGAAAATTCGGCCACAGTGTGAAAATTGTTTCATAATTATTTGAATGAGGCTGAAATGTGCGAATGTGATATTTCCTAACATTACCCCCTTACTAATTCTCATGCACTAACTCACACTATCCAAACACTTGCATTCTGCACCGTATTTGAACACAAAAAAAAGTGCAGCGAAGCCCTGGTCAAAACTCATCAAGAGATTATAATTCCTCTCCAGCTGTGCAATCATCATTGAAAGGTGTTGGCCATAATTTGAGTGGATTAGGAGATTAGCAGACTATTGTAACAGCTTTTTATGGTCTTGCTGACAGGCCTTGTCTGATCTAACCCCACTGATGAAATGTTTGTCTCTACTGAGTGCTAGCCATTGTTCTGCCCTCAGCTGGGTCATTTGGGGAAATGCTAGCAGGGGGAGGCTTTCACATTTGCACAGCATATTTCCTGATTTACTCCGTGTTGTATTATTTCATTAATTTGTCTCAGCTAATGCACTGGGATTTAACCCCCTGTCAGAGCAAAAGAATTATTCTGTCAGAAGAATAGAGGGGAGACATTTCCCTTCATTTTTTGTTAATGGGTGCCACACACACACACACACACACACACACACACACACACCACAAGAAGATTAATGGTGTAATAGTTGCAGCTGTATAGCACACCTGTCCTGAACCCTTAGGTCACCTAATATTTAAGCCCCTTCACACACATCATATAGGTCATGCAAATGAGGTGGTATAGTAACATGCCTAAGGCTCTTTCACAAAGACTGTAATTATGTTTGTACTGAATTACACTTAACAATATTCAGCCAAAAAAAGGGTTCTGCTATTACAACTTTATTGCACAGATAACACCCGACTTGGATAAACCCGACTTGGATAAACCTTTTGAACCTGTCTGATAAATATCTCCACTGTATGGATCCAGCGTATATTTTACTCATACTAGTAAAATATGGCAGACAGATGGGTGACGAATTAAAGGAAACACTGATGGTTCTGTTATGCTGTGGAAGATGCAAACATTTATATCTTGATAGGAAAGAACTCTTCCAGGATGTCAATGACCATGGGGCATAAGAGCTCAATGTATGATTGTGCCCAGTATCATACTTGGCTTATTCTTTTGTTTGTCACTCATCCATATATCGTAGTAATACATGTAAATATACACTCAACATCCACTTTAAAAGAAACACCTATATGCATGCTCATTCATGGAATTATCCAATCAGCCAATCATGTGGCAGACGTGGAATGCAAATACTGGTCAAGAGCTTCAGTTAATGTTGGCATGGCATGGTGGGTCTAGATGGACTAGTTAGATTTTTTTTTTCTTTCATATTTTTATGCACAACTATTTCCAGAGTTTACACTGATGAGAAAGGTCAGAGAGATGCGAGACTGGCTTGGTAGGCTATAGTAACTCAAATAACCACTCTTTGCAACTGTGGAGAGCAGTAAAGTATCTCAGAACTCACAACATGCCAAACCTTGAGGAAGATGGGATACAGCAGGAGACCACATCAGGTTCCACGGGAATCTGAGGCTACAATGAACACAGGCTCACCGAAACTGGACAGGTGAAGCCTGTAATATTTCCCATCTTGAGTCCTAAAAAAAAATCTTTCCTCCACTTGGACGATTAAAATCAAGACATTCTGATGCATCCAGATCTGTACAAAATCAGCATTACCTTTCACTTTCCACAAGAACTAGTCACGAGGGAAAAGCCTCAGTTGAATGTAAAGTTGAAATGCATTAGCTTTAACAGAAGAGTAAATTGTAAGCATGAACCAGATTTATTTGGTCTTCACTGTACTTGCGAAAGGTGAAAGGAACGAGCTAGAGTGGTTAAATTCCGTAATTAACTGTTGCATAGCGGCGGTATCTATGCGTCCACAGCTAAGAATAAGCAATTAGCCGCACAGTGGCATCTGCTCCCTGGTCCACTTGAGTCGTTGTGCATCGCGGTAGTTCTGCCCCTGAGAGGTGCCATTAAAATGGAGTTCACTTAAGCCCTGAAGGTAAAAAAAAAAAAAAAAAAAAAAGCATGTCCAAACCTCCAGCACCTCCTTGTTCAGAGATCTCCTACTCCAGACTGGCTTAAACGCCCAGGTGCTGCAAGCAGAGAGGGGAAGCACCTGGCAACTGTTGTGGGGTTTAAGGAGGCCGTCTGGGATAAGGGTGGGTAGTACGGCCTTCCGTCTGGCTTATTATTAACCTCCCACTGGGTGACTTCTGTCTCAACACACCTAACAGCGAACAGCTAAAGACTGACTCAGGTGCATACATGATGGCTGAAATGAGTGTGCGTGTATGTGTTTGTGTGTGTATGTGTGTGTGTGAGTGTAAAGAATCAAGATTCTTCCCAGATGCATGTCTCTAAATCCCCAACGTCACCGCTTTTAGACGCACTGAATCACTCTCCACCTCGAGGGAAATCTTACTTCAATTTGACAGGGTTAAATTAAAAGGATACACAATAGCTAAGTCACTGCTGATCCCCTGTCAACACAGGGACCTCTTAGAGAACAAACAAATACATTTGTGGTCATTCTGTTGCTGCCTAATTGACTGTGCCTTGGACACAAAGAGGCCAGCTGGTGTGGGCTGCTACAGTGGGCAGGTGCCTAACACACCCTTACATGCATCAGTAGGGGGAACAGGAGGGAGGCCTTTACTCTAATCACACACCTTGTGCAGAATACAGAGGCCTAGCTCCATCTACACCACATGCTTCTTGTACCAATGAATTACTCAAGGAAATCATATTGGGCATAGGGGGTTGCAGTAAAACCCTCTGAGCATTTATTTATTTGTTTTTTAATTGCGCTTGAATGGAAAATCAGCTACGGTCACCAGAGTGCCTTGGATGTAGCTGAGTTTTGATTTTCAAGAAGTAAGCGATAACAAACAAAAATGACTCTACCTTTCGATGATCTACAGCCATGCGAACATCCTAAAGATGACGTTCAACGTTCAATATTTTATATGCACCTGTGTATGGGGGAAAAAACAGCACCAAAACAGCATTCATAAAGGACATATATTACCTTTGATGTACATTCAGTAGATCAGTAAATATATTACCTCGGTCAGGGTCACTGTGATTTTTGATGTTGATTTTGTTTTTTTTTTTGTTTGTCTGTCCTCTACATCGGTGGTCACCAACCTTCTTGAGATCTACCTTCATGCAGGTTTCGTCTCCAACCAAAATCAAACCCACCCGTTTTAGTTGATCAAGATTATGATTAGATTAGATGGTCAGGTGGGCATGAATACGATTGGAGACAGCATGTCTCCAGGAACAGGGTTGGTGATCACTGCTCTACATCATCATTCCACCATCATTTTCTCATCCCATTCTTATCAATAAGACTAAATTTCCCACCCCAGTCAAACATAAAACATTCAGGGTTTATTATTCGAAATTTCGATGGTACAAAATGGAAAACCCCATACTTTCTCTGAACACTTTTGAAAGCAGTACAAAACTTACTGTAACAATCATATTCTAAGCAAGTGAAAGATATATGCAGGAGAACTGTGTGCACATTTGAAAGCACTCTCCCACTCAGATTAGGATTCTGTGAGCGTTGTTTGTCACGGAGAACTTGAAGATGAGCACAGGCATTGTGTATCCTATGAAGATGTGTAGGTTGGGCACAATTGAAAAATGTCACTGATTCCACCTACCTTTTTATGTCTAACACAGAGTGTTCAGAGCAGGGAGGAGTGAGAGGAAGAGTGTGTACTGGAGAGTGTGTACATTAAGTACATGGGTGCACCATAGATTGTGGAATAAACACAGAAGCACTCCCACCATTCAAGGTATAATCACTATTCTTATGTGGCCATGGCCGTGCTTTACATACTAACTGACTTCTGCATCGTGACATTTAAATTACGCTCATCTAAAGAGGCTCATCAAAGGAGCATAGACAAACAAATGCATTGTGTGTGTTATTGTGTGTGTGTGTGTGTGTGTGTGTGTGTGTGTGTGTGTGTGTGTGTGCTGGGGTAAGTTTTTCAGAGTGTGTACAATGCCAAAGCTGTAAAGAAATAGTCAAGATTTGTGCCTCATAAAAGCCTAAGCATTGCCTCCATAATATTATATACTGTACACTATATACAATTGTGCCCAAATGTTTGCATACCCCTTGCAGAATCTGCCAAATCTTAGCATTATTAACATAATAAGAGGGATCATAAAAATCCCATGTGGTTGTTTATTTAGTGGTGTCCTGAATAAGCTATTTCACATAACAGATGTTTACATAGAGTCCACAAGACAAGATAATAGCTGAATTTATAAAAGTTACCCCTGTTCAAAAGTTTAGCTACACCTGATTCTTAATACTGTGTGTCATTACCTGGATGATTCACAACTGTGTTTATGTTGTTTGTCCTGAGAAGTTAAACTGCCCACTGTTTTTCAGAAAAATCCTCCAGGTCCTGAACATTCTTTGCTTTTCCAGAATATTCTGCATATTTGACCCCTTTCCAACAGTGGCTATATGATGTCGAGATCCATCTTTTCACACTGAGGACAACTCTGGGACTCGTACACAACTATTACATAAGGTGCAAACATTCAGTGATGCTCACGAAAGCAACACGAAACATTGCAATCCAGGGGGGTGTAAACTGCTCAGTGCAATTCTAACCACACTAACTTGCACTAAAATGAGTGAAGAGAACTTATGAGTTGCCGTCATGTTCCTGGCAGCTTGAAGCAGTCTGGCCATTCACCTCTGACCTTTCTTCTCAACAAGGCATTTCTTCCCATAGAACTCAATAGAACTCAATTACTCAATGGATGATTTTTTTTTTCTTCAAAACATTCTGTTTACACTAGACACTTTTGGGCATGAAAACATCAAAAGATTATCAGTTTCTAAAATACGCAAACATCTGGCATCAAAAAGAAAAGTCTCTTAACTGAGATCACATACATACATACATTTTCTGTACCACTTATCTTACACAGGGTCACGGGAAAGCCTGGAGTCGATCCCAGGTGCCAATCTGTCGCAGGACAATTTGGAAATGCCCCTCAACCCATATTTCTGATCTAGTGGAGAAAACCAGAGTACCTGAGGAAAACCCCCAAAGTGGGAATCGAACCCCCAACCTTGCAGTTACAAGGCAAAAGTGCTAATCACTAATTCACCACATACCCAACTCCAACTGAGCTCATGATGTGAATCTCTT
Source organism: Noturus placidus (assembly GCA_022414735.1). NCBI lineage: Eukaryota > Metazoa > Chordata > Actinopteri > Siluriformes > Ictaluridae > Noturus > Noturus placidus. The sequence continues at coordinate 56,492 of JAFFST010055558.1, forward strand.
GATCTGTACATGCATGATATTATTAAAAATGCAAGTGAGAACGAGAATAAGTTTAAAACGGATTTTTTTAAAAAAGACGTGTCTTTATTTAATGAATTTCTAAAAAATGATCATTTTTATAATTGAAGAAGATGTGGGTCATGCTGTTATAGGAAAACGATGATCTTCTGAGTGGTAATTTACAGCTTTATCAACAATTCGTTTTGAAACGGACTTCTGAGGTATACAGTGGGACAGGTCAACGCAAAAAAAAGGGTCCTTTCTCAGCACTTCATTCCTCAGCAATATGTCATTTGAGTACTGATTTGGATACTGCAAAAGGCATGACTATGAGGGGTGGCTGGTAGAAAAGCGGAGAGGAGAGGAAGAAATAAAAGAAATACTATCTGCCTGCAATACTCGCTCCACACGGCTGGGAGAGTCAATCACGTATGCATTGAAAAAGTCGCCCCACTGCAATTATTCAGCGAGCTAGCCACAATGATAGAGCCAGAGATGAAGAGAGAGAGAGGGCACACACACACATGCACACACACTTCTAAAATGGTAGCACTCAAAGTCTCTAGTCATGACTAATTCAAAACGCTCTCCAGCACTTGCTATCTGGGATCTGTTTTTGCAAACAGCGCTGGAGAGAGGGGAACTGGACTCTGTGTGTTTGTGTATACACGTGTGTGTGTGTGTGTGTGTGTGTGTGTGTGTGGTCACAGAGCCATGCTAGAATGAGGTCTGCTTAGAATGCACTGAGTGAGAGTGGGTGGATCTGTGTAGGTGCAAAGCTCTCTGTTCAGTCCTACAGCTCACTAAAATCTTCAGTAGCAGACTATACAGTGAGACACAGTAGTAACAAGATCCTCCGATCACCTAAACAAATCCCCCCGCAAATGCACTAGCCTTGTGGGCTATCTATGCCTAGTACAAAACTGCACAGGCCAATGGTATATACCCAAGAACACAGACACATACACTAAAAAAAGTCAATTTTGCTTAGTGGTGACTCTATGAAACAATCAACAGCCATTCCTTGTCTGAGATCATGATTTGTTAGGTCGCTATAAATTCACCACCAAGACAGAAATGACAGTTATAATGGTTTAAAGTGAATATGAATCACATCAAGGAATTTGAGGTATTGAAGACTGGAAAAAGACCACGCAACGTTTTAAGTCTTAAGCTGTCCCGTTTCGGTGAGCCTGCGCCCATTGTAGCCTTAGATTCCTGTTCTTGGCTGACAAGAGTGGAAAGAGATCTCACCACAGTTGTAAAGAGTGGTTATTTGGTTATTTGAAAATCTCGGGAGATTAGCAGTTTCTAAAATGCTCAAACCAGTTCGTCTGGGACAACCATGCCACTGACAAAAAAAGTCCTTGCGATCATTGAGAAATTGATTTTCCTTCATTCTGACGATTGACGCGAAGCTCTTAACCTGTATCTGCCTGATTTAAAGAATTGCGCTACCTCCACATGACTGCTTGATTGGATAATTGCATAAACGGGCAGGGGTACTGGTGTTCCTATTAAAGTGGCCGGTGAGTGAATACATTAATTACTACAATAATAATAATAATAATAATAATAATAATAATAATAATATAGAGCAGTGGTGGCTTGATGGTTAAGGGTCTGGGTTACTGATCGGAAGGTCGGGGGTTCACGCCCAGTACTGCCACTGGGCAGTTAAGAGAGGCTCTTAACCCTCTCTGCTCCAGGGGTGCTGCATCATGGCTGACCCTGCGCTCTGACCCCAACTTCCTGACATGCTGGGGTATGCAAAGAAAAGAATTTCACTGCGCTGTAATGTATATGTGATTAATAAAAACTCATAATAATAATAATAATAATAATAATAATAATAATAATAATAACAAAAGAAAGAAGAAAAAAGTGTGTTTTCATTTAAAATGTTTAAACATTTAAGCTGTGTTTGAACAATTTCACACCTTAGACGTTTTACTTCATCCCTTAGTTCAGCAAATCCGATAGAGTAAATACATACTTTTCAGATATACATCTCTTCAGACAATCTTTGAAAATATAGTGGTCTCCCAGGCACAGAAAATTTTGAAGGATCGTTCCCATATTTTGCACTCGGAATATAATGTTTTACCTTCGGGGAAACGATATAGAGCTAGCAGATGCAAAAGTAATCGCTATAAGTTGTCCTTTATTACGACTTCCATTGCGCTCCTAAACAAACAAACTGCTCGGTTTAAGTTGGCTTGAATAACCTCCGGCATTTTATTATTTTCTTAGCATAGTTTAATACTATCCATGTGTTTGCAAGAGATTTTTATCAACCAGTGCTTTATGTGATCAGCTATTGAACTGTGAAGTTAGAATTTTAAGTCTGATACATTATTCCCTTTTTGTGTGGCTAAGTGCAATTTACATTTATAATGGTTCTACTACACTCTGGTATAAGGGCCCTAGTATTATTGATTCAATGTATAGGGGAGGACAAAGGGATATGTGCAATGTAAAGTATATGCATGATGATTGTATTATGTATGATAATATATGTAAGTCTATATATGTTATTGGTGTTCACTGTAGCCATATGCGGCATTGTTGCCCAAGACAAATTTCC